>OZ010668.1:17127759-17175259 GCA_963932185.1 Troglohyphantes excavatus
TATCTTACTTCCCACTCTTTTGGTACACATTTTTAACATGTGTTCTGTTTATAACTTCTTCACGTCGTCCTGGTAGTACAACAAATAAGGCAGTGTACTGCGGTGCCTTAGAATATGGGTTAGATTCCCAGTAAGTCGTGGTTGTAATTGTTGATATTTATTGAAAGGGATTTATGAAGGCAGTCTACGTAGGCAAGCAACTGTTCTTTTATTTTAGTAATTATTACTTATTGTACTCATTTTTGAGAACATGTCTTTTTCAAAAATGAAACTTATGCATTCGTAGCTATTATAAGCATCGAATGAGTACATTTGACTTATTTTTAAATACCTATTTTTAACAATGTGGATATCAAGTTATATCATGCTTTTAAATAGAGTTATATGAAGAACAAGATAACTGAAGAATTACGTTTTTATATTCAATAACTTGAAGGCAGCCTACGTAGAAAAGCAACTGTTCTTTTATAATAATTTTTACACATTGTACTCATTTTTAAGAACATGTCTTTTTCAAAAATGAAACTTATGTATTCGGAGCAATGATAAACTTAATTTTCTCAAAAATGAGTACAT
Source organism: Troglohyphantes excavatus (assembly GCA_963932185.1). Classification (NCBI taxonomy): domain Eukaryota; kingdom Metazoa; phylum Arthropoda; class Arachnida; order Araneae; family Linyphiidae; genus Troglohyphantes; species Troglohyphantes excavatus. The sequence goes on from OZ010668.1 coordinate 17,128,336, forward strand.
TTTAGTTATTTTTGAGTACCTCTTTTAACAGTGTAATAACACTATATGCAATAATGTCTTAAAATACTGCCCAATAATAATATCAGGTTCTTAAATTGCTATCAAGACGATCAGCGGAGAAAACATTCATTCTTGATTACATATAAAATGAAACTTTAATCCAATCAACCGACAACTTTAATACTGTCCATCTCAAGAATTCTTCATCAGACCCTCAATACTATAACCTCTCATATGAGCAATGCCCTTGGGAAATATTGATTATTCAAGTCAATTTCAATTACATATTAACGCTCATTTTCACTTGTGCCTCCTTATTGAAGCGCAGACGATCAATATCCGCACCTCACACCCACGGAAGGTTCTGAGGGGTGGAGAGGAGGAATTAGGCGGGAAAAAAAAGATTCGATGCAGACGACGAACAAGAGAAGTACGCCCTCTCGATTGCTTATCGGCTGAGTTGGATGCTCGAAGCTGTACAATGGGAAAGTGATAAGACACGGTATGGGGTGATGAGGGGGGGGGGGGGGGGGAGAAACGAGACAGCCTTTTTTTTATTGAAGGACCAATTTTTTGTGTGTTTTTCTGTCACATTCAGTTTGGTAAATGTAGTTGATTATTATAAGTGATTAAGGTTTTTTAGTGTGCTCTCTTTTATTTTTAATTCACAGTATTAAGTAATAATTAATAAATGATAAATAAAAGATTTAAGTTATTATTAATAGAAATATTAAGTCATATATTATAAAATTATTAGTAGATATTAGGTAATATTTCATAAAATTATTCGTAGAAATGTAAAGTAATATTTTATAAAATTATAAGTAGAAATATAAAGTAATATTTTATAAAATTATTAGTAGAAATATAAAGTAATATTGTATAAAATTATTAGTAAAAATATTAAGTAATGTTTTATAAAATTATTAGTAGAAATAATAAGTAACATTTTATAAAATTATTAGTAGAAATATTAAGTAATAATTTATAAAGTTATTAGTAAAAATATTAAGTAATATTATTAGAAATATTAAGTAATATTGTATAACATTATTAGTATAAATATAAAGTAATATTGTATCAAATTATTATTAAAAATATTAAGTAATATTTTATAAAATTATTAGTAGAAATAATAAGTAACATTTTACAAAATTATTAGTAGAAATATTAAGTAATATTTTATAAAGTTATTAGTAAAAATATTAAGTAATATTTTATAAAAAAAATTTTAGAAATATTAAGTAATATTTTATAAAATTATTAGTAGAAATATTAAGTAACATTTTATAAAATTATTAGTAAACATATTAAGTAATATTTAATTAACAATTAAGTAAAATATGAATAAATTTTACTGAAAACGTATGACAGAATAAATGTGCTATTAGAACCAATTTGGCAGATACCTTACTGCTGGTTATATAATATGATCAATTATGGTTGCTTTGTATGTATGTTTGAATTTTTAAATGGCAGGGTGTTGTGCTTTAAAACGGCGTATATGCCTTGTGTTAAAATTAAATAGCAGAGTTTTCTTAGGAATAACGTTAGTAAATTTATTTATAAATGACTCAAAAAGGTATCAAATTCAAATAAATAGCAGTAACCAAACTGTTTATAAATATTAGAACTGATTATGTACAATACTGCAAGAAAATAGATATTTTTTTTAATTCTTATATTTCTGAAATTTTCAGTATTTTTTATTCAAATCTCTTCAACGTGCATTCAAATGTAACATTATTTAATAAATATATGGCAACCCCACCCCCCGCAGACCAAAGTTACACTGCAAAAATAAGTATTCAAAAATAAGTGAAATGTACTCATTTTTTATTACATTCGATGCTTATCACGGCTCCTTATCAGTTTCAATTTTGAAAATGCCCATTGCTCCCTATCCGTTGTACCACCAGGGCGACGTGAAGATGTTATAAACAGAAGAAATGTTAAACAGGTGTGCCAAAAGAATGTGAAGTAAGCTAATTGAGTTGTAATAACTCAGTTTCCATTTAAGAAATTGACGTAAAATGATATAGAAAACCATCTTCTAAACACCTATTTTAAGTTTCTGAGGTCGCTTTGTTAAGATGGCTTGAACAGAAGGTGATATTAGCAATATTAAATCACACTGCTCTTTTTTGAGATAGTACGGTGACTTAATTTTGTGTACGTTATCGCTCATTTACGATGCAATTGGGTACATATGTAGTATAGGACATTTGGCGCGGGAGGGTTTTTTTGGCGTGTTTTATAGGGACGATAAATTTATAGTATGGCAACCCCACCTGACATTGTTGGTATGTTCCGGTTCTTGTGGCGACTTTCAATCTGGCAACCCTATGACGTCATAGCGCTGTTGAACGGCAATTTTTCGTCGCCAAAAACAAAAACGCGCCAAATGTCCTATACTACATCTGTTCCTGCAATTGTTGTGACAGTGTGCTGTCACACGTTGCAATTTTTACATAGGGATCTGACCTATTTTGTACTTTGTGCAATTTGGTCAGATGGCTAGACTGACGGTCGCCGGTTTTTATTACTGTGTTACATTGTGGGAGAGTTTCGTCACTGAGCCATTTTTTACAACCACGCCAGGATTGGCCAGGAGGGGTGACCAGGAGGGGCGGAGCGAATTCCAAGTGGTGGGTTTAATAATTTATGTGGGATTGCAACCCCCCACCCCAAGACACCACCGTGGGAAATTTAAGGTTTCCCACATGACTTACAACTCTGCCTTTGCCCAAGAGATACGGGTAAATTTTTGCTCCATCGTCTCCCGTCCTCATGTCCATCTCCGGAAAAGTCCCGAATTCCATGAGACCAGACGGCAGCGCTCCCATTTGGTACCAACGCCACTGATGCCAGGACACCAGACGAGCCCCTGGAGAAGGAAAGGTCCTGATGCCAGGACACCAGACATCAGCATCCACATTTCATGGTAACGCCCCTGGTAGCCGGTCATCTACACCCCAAACAACCAGCTAATCGCCTCAGACGGAACTCTCCCCAACCGGTACACGTGAGTCAGTATCACATTATTACACATAACCCCCCCAACCATAAGTTTTCTCCTATATAATTTAATGTGTCAATAAAGCACCGTTTTAAAAGTAAATTATTGGTATGTATGTATTTTTTCCAAGACGACATTATTCATAAAGATACAAAAAAATAACACAACGCAATCCAAAAAATGTACTAGCCAATTAACCCCACGACAGATGGTTGCCGTGACTAACCGTAACCAATTTACCCCACGACAGATGGTGCCTCGTGACCAGTCTCTGAATTATTTTTTTATTAAATTTGAGCTTATTTGGAAATTATTGCAATGTTTGGCAATTTAAAGTAAAAATGAATGATGTTGTATTGGAAATCTATATATATAAATGCGAAAAACCCACTCATCACTCATCACTAATTCTCCAACTTCCCGTATACCTATGAAGATGAAATTTGGCAAATTTGTTCCTTATACCTTAAATAGGAAAAGTAAGCTATTTTTGTTCCGATCGAACGGATTTAAGGGGTTGTAAAACCCCTTTTTCGAAACTTCTCAATAGGATTAACATGGAGAACATGTAACAATGCAAAATATAAAATTTAAACAATGGAAATTTTTAATATTATGTAACGTACGAGGAGCATTCTGATTGGCTGATGACTAAATATCGCCAAAATGTCGCCAAATAACTAAAAACTGTCGCTAAATAACTAAAAACCGTCGCCAAATTAATAAACTTCGCCAAATAAATTAAAATTTCACCGAATGAATAAAACATTTCGCCAAATTAATAAAATATCGCCAAATGAACTAAAATATGATCATATATGTAAAAATAATATAAAAACCTGAAATACCCGTTTGATATACGAAATACCTTTTTCGATGTTTGTGGCGACGTTAGTTTGGATATCTACAGATCTAAAAGACCTAGAGTGCTGAAATTTGGAGCACAGATTCAGCTTGGGCCGTAGAGATGCACTACGAAAGGATTTTTAAAAATTCGAACTCGAAATGCCAAAATAACAATTTTTTAGAAACTTTCCCATAGGATTAACATGGAGAACATGTAACAATGTAAAATATAAAATTGAAACAATGGAAAATTTTAATATTATGTAATCAGGAGCATTCTGATTGGCTGATGACTAAATATCGCCAAATAAATAAAACCTACGGCAAGTTATTAAAAACATCGCCAAATAAATTAAAATTTCACCGAATGAATAAATATTTTCGCCAAATGAATCAAATATTGCCAAATGAACTAAAATATGATCATATTTGTAAAAATAACATATAAATGGCGAAATTAGTGTCAAAAAATTATAAAATATATGTCAAAATGGTGAAAATATGAATGGATAACGGGATATTCCGTACTACAACAACTATGAAAATTAAATTTGGCATGGAGCATGGCATTTTAAGCCAAAATTGCTCACTAAGAAAGGATGTTCATTTTCAAAAATTCAAACTCTAACTGCCAAAAGTAAATCTTGCCACTTATCCACTGACTCATCACTAATTTTCTAACTTTCTGTATAACCAGGAAGATGAATTTTGACAGAGTTGTTACTTATATCTTACATAGAAAAATAATCTATCTGGTAGGTAGAAGCCACTCGGTACCGTAATAATTGGTTAATGAATACTTTGGACCCCACGTGGTAGGAAGGTCAGAGGGAGAGTGTATAAATGGTCAATCTGATTGACGCGGCCTACCTTCCTCTACTCCATGTTATGTCATTTATCCACGAAGGCTGATTTTCCATAGAATTATTGGAGGGAAAGTGTATACTGCCTGTCATCAAGGGTGACATTTTCCTTCATGTGGTATAAAGATCAGAGGGTAAAATGGGTTAACAAACGACCTGATCGACGCGACTCTCTTTCCTATACCATGGTAGGTCATTTATAGCCCATAACACGGTTCCCCTGGGAGTAATATAGTGAACGAAATAGCCTGCAGTTAAGGGCGACATTCCCTTCACGGTCAGCGGCGGAATGGGTTAATAATCGGCTTGATCTATGCGGCCTACCTTTCTTTATATGAAGGTATGCCTATACGAGTAGTTATGTGGCGGAATCGAAAACTGTTGTTATAGACTCTCCCCCCACGTGGTACAAGTGTCAGAGGGGATTGGGTTTGCGTAAATCTTCTGTAGTAGTGGGTAGGGGGATTGATTCGATTTTTTTTAAAAAATTGATTTAAAGTTCAATGAAGTAAAAAATAAGATTTATTTTTTATTTAAAAAAGTTAAATATTTAAAAAGTTCGGGGACAAAATCTAAAAAAAGTGCTGGGGAACCATCCCTTCTCGCTTATTGATAAGGTTTACCGTACAAAAGAAAAAATATGAAAATCTTGAATTTGGCAAATAAACCTTTTAAAATTCTTTTTCGTTTTTTTTTTCTGCTTATATTTTCACCAATTTGTGAAACTTAACGACAAATGTTGACATAGGTGTCTAATAAAACTTTTTCAGATAATTTTTATTAACATTTATAAGAGTTCTTCCCGTTTAAATCTTTGGAATGTTACTAAAAGTTAAAATATGGATGGTGATCAACGGGAGTAATGCATACATATTCACGTTATTGTGTAGACAACTTCATATTAGCAATCTTTCCAGTTCTTGCAGGACCTTGCCAATAAAATTTCGTTTCAAATTAGTACTTTTAATACTGTGGTTCCCCCTCATGGGTGACAAATGAAGAATATTGTTTATTTCGCTATAAATATTGTATTTGTATCAATTTTGTAATTTATTTCCTTCCCGTGCGTAGAACGGGTATATCAGCTAGTTATATATATGGTAAAGGGTAATAAGTAACGAAATACCTCCATGCAATTTATCTGGTTAAATATATTGTGTATTGATTGTTGTGCATGAATTTGAAAATTTATGTAATACTAATTATATACTAATAATGGCTACAAGTGTAGGATTTGCCAGAAAGGCAGAATTAGAAAAGCCATTTACATACTGCATAGGCTGTGGGGATATCAATCACACTTTTACGGAGTGCGAGACTTTTAAAAATATTAAGTTAGCAGTTGAGCGCACTAACATTAGTGAGAATTATCGCAAAACTGATTACGGAAATTTTAATCGCTATGGTAGGGATGAACGGACAATACAATATCCGTCTAATCAATTCGAAAAGCGCAATTCTGTGAGAAGGGGAGATTTCAGACAATTTTCGGAAAGTCGAAATGGACGAAATTTTAATAGGCAAAATGATAGGGGTCACGAAACTGATTATAGAAGTTTTAATCGCTATAGTAGGGCTGAACGGACAACACATTATCCGTATAATAAATTCGAAAATCGCAATTCTTTTAGTAGGGGTGATTTCAGACAATTTTCGGAAAGTCGAAATGGACGAAATTTTAAAAGGCAAAATGATAGGGGTCAACAAACTGATGTGAATCAAATACGCGCTAATAATATAAATTCGGAAAGAAATCAGGGAACAAATGGCGATTCTGAGGTAACTAGACATGTGTCGTTTAATGAACAAGATCTAGTGGCGTCACCTCAAGTGAATACTTTGGTTGCTACAGTTAAAGGGAATGATTTGGCAAGTAATTCAGATATTTGCGATTTACCAATTATAACTGTAGAGGCGGGAGAAATTAAATTCTCTTCATTGATCGATTCTGGGAGCTCGTGTTCATTTTTAGAGGCAGAAGTATTTAATGAAATCAAAAAAACGCAAAAAGTATCAATAATACCCCAAAATATTTCAATTAAAACTGTGACCGGAGAATTAGTCAACTATGAATGTTCCGCAAAAGTACGGATTAAAATGGGAAATAAATTTATTACGCATACATTTTTTGTCATAAGAGACAAAATTGGTGAGTATCAAGCGATTTTTGGAACGGATTTATTAAAGAGATATCAAACGGAAATCAATTTTGGTAAGAGCTACTTAAAATTTGAGGGTGAAATTATACATTTACAAAAGAAAGCAAGCGTTGCTCAAGGTGTTTGTAATAATATGACTCTTATACCTGGTTCACTAAAACGAAAACTAATTTTACAAAGCGGGCAGAGTAAAATTGTCGAAATAAAACTGAAACATGATATCGATGAAAACATGGAAGTATTTTTCCACCCCAAACGTTTGAAATCTAATATCGAAATTATACCAAATATGGATAAATCGGATATTAAGCAAATCACAGCTACTATTGTAAATTTGGAGGGGAAACCAATTATTCTTAGACGAAGAATGAAAATTTGCGAGATGAGAACACGTAATGAATTTCAAAGCGATATTTCTTGTAATAATATAAACAAATATGAGCTCCACACTGCTCATACGTCAGGTAAAAATGAATTCGTACCTAGATTAAATTCCCAAACCAGTCGGAATATAAATGAAGTGTTAGGCAAGGCAAGAGAAATTAGAGTAAATAAATGTGAAAGGGTTCCTCAGATTGAAAAATCAGTCAGGCGTACTAGTGAAAGTTGCATAGATAAATTTCCAACAGTTGGTAAGATGCAAATTTTACAGAATGTTAAAATTTTAGAAGAAAAATTGCGAAATATAGTCGAGCAAACTAGGCAAAAGGCTCAGGATAAAATGCAACTAATTAATAATTGTGACATGGGTTTTAACATTGGAGATGTGGTTTTATTAGAAGATAAAACAAAATTTAAATCTCAATTCATCGATCCTTTTGAAATCGTACGGGTAAATTCAAAAAATATCGTGACAATAAAAGATGAATTACAGTCAGAATATAAGGTTTCAACCTCAAGATTAAAAAAAATTGAGAAGCGTAAAATCCATTTGGATTAGTTTGTAGGTGTGGGAGTTTTGAATACTGTTGTATAATAAATAACTCAGGTAACATGGTGTTATGTAATACAGCATAAACAAATAAATAAACAGTATGCAATTGAGGTATTCAACAAAAATATGAATGAAATAAGTTGTGTGGAAAGTCATACAATTGTGTTCAAAATCAATGAATAAAATATTGTATGTAAGTATAACATAAAATAATGTGTACAAAAAAAATGCATAGGGTAATTTGTGGAAAATGCATAAAATAATTTGTGTAATTAGGTAATTTTGTGTAAAGACATAAAATTATATTGGGATAAAAAAAAAAAAGTATCTGGCATTCAATAATAAAATAAAAAAAAAGAGGGAAAAATGTCACCCATTTGTAGACGACCGGCTGTGAGACATTTCCTAGGAGCGCTTTTTTGTTGTTGTTGTTCTGTTGACTGAACCCCCGGGAGGGGGGGAGACGAGTTTCGATGCCTATTTTGGAGGCTGGCCGCTCTGTAGTAGGGGAGAGCAGAAAAGAGGGGTCACCGGTTTTGACCCGTCGACGTTTTAGGGTTGCAAGAGGTGCACGCGTCTTGGCATCATTGATGGCATGTAAAATAAATTGGCGATTATTATGGGAAAAATAAGGAAAATGGTTGTCAATTATTAAATGCACATAAGATTTTCCAATGGGTAGAAATAGGTGTTAATTGCTGAAATAAAGGGATTAGACATGTTTTGATGTAGAACATTTGTTCTGCCGGGTAGAGGTTCTACGGGCAACAAGTGAAAATTTATCTCTTGGCGTCGATTGAAAGGTGTATAAACTATTTCATAGTTAGGTAAAATATTACAAGGTTAAATGGTTATGCATTAAGATGAGTTAGATATTCCCAGAATTAATTTCAGGGACCAATTAATTGTTTATGGACAGGAAATAAGAAAATTTTCTATTTACAAAATTGGCATTTGGCGAAATTTGGCGACAAAATTTTCTGTGCGAGCACAGTCAAATTGAAAACACGTTTAGGAAAAACAATTCATATTGGTATGACAATTCAATCAATTTACAATGAAATCTAGAAAAGGGGCATAGTGGATACAACACCTTACGTGATTTTTTTTTTACTCGAAAAACGATCAGTCGTTGTCCGCATGGTTCCTGGTCGGTTGTTCGGGAAATGCGTAAACAATCGAGGGGCCGAGCCCCACTTCACTTCTCTTCGAGGGGGGGAAAGTGTGCTTTTTTTTTGGTTTAATTGTTAAGAGGATGAAAAGTCCAGGGGTCGGTTAAATAGGGATCGACCTTGGTGGGACAATATCTTTTCGCGGGGGGTTTTGCTACGCCCATGATGTCGAGAGTAAAGAGAGGGTGCAGACGAAGGTTTCGGTTTGAAGCTGTTGGAAGCTCGCTCGTTTAGAGTGTGGCGTTTGTGTAAACGATTGAGACGTTACGTATCATTTCCGTGGGAATTGAAATTTGAACAATTAAAAGCGTCTTGAGTATTATTGATTGATATTGTGTAGAATTAGATAATGATTGTTTCTATATATGTGTTGTAATGATATAAAAAAAAAAGGAAAATGTGTGTGACGTGTTTACAGTGTAACGTATTTAATTTAAAAAAAAAAATCTGTTAAGAATCAATGAATTATGTGTGATTGAAGAGACTATCAAACATGACTTTGTGTATAATTGAATAATTATATATATAGGATTTTAACTAGTAATGCAATTAAATGTGACGAGTTAGCGTAAATATAGGAGCGCATAGAAAAGTATTTTGCGACTCATTTCGCATTGAGATATTTTGTGTTTTAAAGTGTATAACTGTATTAATTAGTGTACTTTAATTTTAATTTTGGTGCTATTAATTGGAAACTAATATGACACTTTTATAAGGAAAATCGTACTTTATACAGACAATACGAACTTTTAGAAATATAAACTTTTGGGGATATGTGTGATTTTGACTAAGTGGTATGACTGACTTTTTATAACTTTCCATTGAGATTTCCAGAAGATAAAAAGAAAACCGAAGGATGTCCATACAAATGTTTAAAGAACTTTTAACAGGACAATTTTCTACATACAAGTACCATTAACAGGTAATGCGAGAACTCAGGTTTTCGCGGGAAAAGTTAAAGACTTTCCTACGCAATTTGCCTTGTGTACAAAAAGGTTTAACCTTCTGACTGTTACAGAACCAAAAAATTTCAGAAAAAATGCTTCTTCAAAGCGTGTCTATTTGAAACGATTTCCACTTCCAAACCGTTGACCAGTTTTTCCTTCCCCCTTTTAACATCCCCAGGTGGTCCTGAATGTGACCTTTGTGACCTGTCACCTGAGAAGTGTCCATTGTCAGAGTTATTCCTGCTTTCCTCCTGTCCCCTACTCTCTGCCCCCCCCCCTCTTTCTCCCCGTCCCTGCTGCTTAGAGTACAATGAGAATTTTGTAGAACTCTTTGCTAAGACGGATTTAATTTATGGGGCTTCACAAATTGCAAATATATTTTATTTGCAAAAATACAATTTTTTCAATAGTTGCTGTTTTTTATTAATTGTGGGATTATTTGCATTTATATTTTTTCGTATTATATCATGTTTTTTTATTTGGTAATTACAGATATTGATTTCAGAAGCAAACAATTTTTTTAAAAATAAAATTTATGTGAGTAGCAGGTTTATTTTGTTGTAAGACTTGGTTTATTATAAGCAAAATATATGACAATACAGTTACGATTAAATTTTAAAGTTAGCAATTAAAAAAAATATCATTAACTAGCTAAATTTCGCGACTACCTATTTCAAATTTACGACTGCCCAATTTTTTTTTTATCATCCACAACTACTCGGATCCAGAATTTATCCCCGGCAAATATTTGTAAAACCTTTTGCAAATATTGGGAGGTTAGGCACAAACTTTTATTTTTTGCAATGTTTTGTACAAATAAAAATAACCATTAGGCTTAATAATTCATTGTTATTAACCATTATTAAATTACTCACATAATAATGGTGCAAATAGTACAAATGGAATAACTTTTATACCTTTTTTTAATATTATACCTGTTTTGATTAATCAAATAGAAAATAGAATAGCTATGCCGAAATTGTCAGTGACTAATCTTAACTACAAAAATATATACCTAAATCATAATAGCAATATTACTTGTATAATTTTCTCTTTTTGTAGTGACTTTCTAAAATTCAAAATTCTTTTTTGTACTCTTTTGAGAATTGAATAATTTTATTTCACTAATTCAAACGCCATTGGTTTTGTTTCAATTAATTTTTCCAAAGGAAATATTTATCAAAGATACGCGTTCATTTTTGTTTTTAAAAATTTACCTATGAAGAATTTTTATTAATACTACAATTCTTTAGAACAGTAATTCTCAATTAGTGGTCCGCAGACCACCAATTAAACTTCCGATTGTGGTTGTTTATCTTTTCTATGTATTGTTTTGGTAAAATTACGTCCATATTCGTTGTAAATTTATTCATAAAAGTAAACTCATAGTGTTCGTTCTAAGAAAATAGCTAATTTTTATTATTACGCACTTTTACTATAAAAACAAAATGTTTATTACGCTTTCTGTGTTTTTATGAAATAAACTCACCTTGAAAAAATGTACTAGTACATAAAATTTAATATTTTACATATATTTTCTTATAAAACTAATTTTTTGTAATGTTCCCAGTGAAGCTATCTTTATATTTCTATACAGCCTGCGGAATTTTTTTAAAAAATAAAGTTCCTTACTATTTTTTATAAATTCCTTATAAGTAATCCTTATCACTAATAAGGTAGTGTCATCGAGTTTCCGTAAGTAAGTGAAGTTTCAATTCATTACGACTTTTGAAGTATACTGTTATAACGTAAATTTATAATGCTAAATCATACTAAGTTTAAGATTTTTATTTATCTTTTCGATTGTACTACTTAAAAGATTAATTACGCATTAATATTTCTCTGATAAATATTTCCTAAAAAATTAGTATTTTGTTATTCACATAATAAGGCTATTTGATTTAATTCAGTTTTAATTTAATGTAAACTTATAAATTTTAATACAATTTTATTTCTCATATCATTTAATTTATTGTGTATAAAAAATATATTTTTAAATTTGTCTAAATTTCCTAAAATTGTCTTGGGTTTCAAATAAAAATATTACATGATCATTGATTTATAATAAAAATTCATAATGTTAAAATATACCATATTAAATGAAGATTATCAAAATAGAATAACAAATGATTAAAATATGTTACTCTAAAACTGAAAAAATTAGTTATTATATGCGAGAATAATTTCGAAGAATTACAGTTATAAAATATAAGTAGCTTTTTATATTTATTCTATGGTATTTTTTTCCGAAATTGAATATTAGTGTTCTATAATCAAACTTATCAGTTTTAAATTTTGTTTACATTTGCTTCTGATTATAAATATAGTTTTATTACAATGAAATTTTATGTTAATAAATACTTATAATACTAAGATTTAAAATATCATATTATGCTACTATTTATTTATGTATATTTATACACAAAATTGTTTGAACAAAATAATTTTAAAATATATTTATTGACACGATAAGTATGTCTTAATCTGATATATTAATAAGTCCTAAATGTAGCTGATTTCGTTAACAGATTGCATTATAAGTAAATAAAAAAATTACATGTACTTTATAATAATTTAGTACACTTCCTGTTGATTACATTTTGCTTTAGTGCTAATTATATTCAATTATTTGAAAAGGAAATTATGCACATTAATGGAAAAAAACGTATTCTAACAAAATTTCAATGTATGAAAATGAAAACCAAAAGTATAGGAATGTTATTAAAGCATAAAATAAAGATTCTTAAATGAAATGAGTGTTCATAAATCAGTAATTGTGTGGTACATTTTAAAGCAGGGTACCAAACCAAAGTCAGAACTGCGATGTGTTATGTGAATGAATTTCAGTGCTCGAAGTCATTTATATATATATCCTCATATATATATATACCCTCATAGCTTATATATATATATACCCTCATAGCTTAAATATATATACCCTCATAGCTTATATATATATATATATATACCCTCAAAGAAAAGCTAGTATGTATTCAGAAATTCGCTTCTTTTTCAACAATGTGTTTTCCAAGAAAAATCCCTTTTAAACTGTTCCGTAGAAAAAGGGGTGTTGATGATTGCTGTCAAACAGTTTCCCTCCATGCCCACTCCTTGAGAATGTAACAATGTCCCATTGTCCGATGCCCTCCTCTGTTCACAGTAGGATGGACGCGCAACACCCGCCCCTTCCGTGTGGTCGAGGGGGAAAGAAGTCAGCAATTTTACGTTCGTACCTGTATTGCTACAATTTGTTTTCAAGCAAATTTACGTTTGTACCGAAGATGGCATGGAAATTGTCTCCAGCAAAATTACGTTTGTAACTGTGAGAAGGTTAAGACCTTCACTACAAATTAACATTCTGGAACAATTATATAATGAATAAATGTAAAATAAGGTTCAAGACCAAATTTTATAATTTGAGGGTTACCAAGTATGTCAGTTGTGATTATGAAATGTAAAATAAGGTTCAAGACCAAATTTTATAATTTGAGGGTTACCATGTATGTCAGTTGTGATTATGAAATGTAAATAAGGTTCAAGACCAAAATTTATAAATGTTAAAAATTACCAACCCAAATGTGTTATATGTAAAAATTGTATTTTAATGTGTTTTTAATTTTTTTTTAATTAGTGGAAGGGGGGTACTGTGACAGTGTGCTGTCACACGTTGCAATTTTTACATAGGGATCTGACCTATTTTGTACTTTGTGCAATTTGGTCAGATGGCTAGACTGACGGTCGCCGGTTTTTATTACTGTGTTACATTGTGGGAGAGTTTCGTCACTGAGCCATTTTTTACAACCACGCCAGGATTGGCCAGGAGGGGTGACCAGGAGGGGCGGAGCGAATTCCAAGTGGTGGGTTTAATAATTTATGTGGGATTGCAACCCCCCACCCCAAGACACCACCGTGGGAAATTTAAGGTTTCCCACATGACTTACAACTCTGCCTTTGCCCAAGAGATACGGGTAAATTTTTGCTCCATCGTCTCCCGTCCTCATGTCCATCTCCGGAAAAGTCCCGAATTCCATGAGACCAGACGGCAGCGCTCCCATTTGGTACCAACGCCACTGATGCCAGGACACCAGACGAGCCCCTGGAGAAGGAAAGGTCCTGATGCCAGGACACCAGACATCAGCATCCACATTTCATGGTAACGCCCCTGGTAGCCGGTCATCTACACCCCAAACAACCAGCTAATCGCCTCAGACGGAACTCTCCCCAACCGGTACACGTGAGTCAGTATCACATTATTGCACATAACCCCCCCAACCATAAGTTTTCTATATAATTTAATGTGTCAATAAAGCACCGTTTTAAAAGTAAATTATTGGTATGTATGTATTTTTTCCAAGACGACATTATTCATAAAGATACAAAAAAATAACACAACGCAATCCAAAAAATGTACTAGCCAATTAACCCCACGACAGATGGTTGCCGTGACTAACCGTAACCAATTTACCCCACGACAATTGTACTCAAATAAAAATAAGTAGGTTCCGGTAATAATTTTTAAGTAATTTTTTTTTACAATTTCACCCAAATACAGCTTGGCGCCACTACAAAGTGTGCAACTTTTATCGCCAATACTCGGAGTAGTTTTTAATAAGCAACATGAACTGAATATGAAAAGTTTAAATAACCTGAAGGTGCCAACACTAATGAAAGCAATAACATAACTCAAGACTGCTTCGTATTTCATGCCAGCACTACATCTACTTTTCAGAATTCGCATATGAATGCAAAACTAAGTTATTACCTTGCTTTTTACCAATCAAACCAAACTAATCAAACAGTTTCAAATTCAGCTACGAAGCAGGAACTCTAAAAAAAATTCAAACTACATAATCACGTCCGTAGACCGAAACTCACCCTAAATCTCCAAGCAATTATTCCATCTTCCCAATTTGATTAGAGAGAAAAACGTTTCCACGGTCCCCATCGTTTGATCTCCAATCCCATTCGTATCGCCTTCAACGAACACATTCGGATTTTCCAAAATGGCGCCTTCACCAGCTTTCCCTATTTACTTTCCACATCCGATTTTTTTCATGTTTTTAATGAAGTGAATTGCGAATCATCAATCTCTTTCCGAGACTAATCACGAGCCAGACTGCATTTGGAATTCAAGAAGCGATTTGGGGAAGTTTCCCGGGGACATTTAAATAATTGCCCCCGAAGAAGTTTAAATATGACTCCCCCTCGCAAATGGACGTGTTCAAACATTGATATTCTTTGGGTTGCTATTTCGGGTTTTTAGTGAGCGCAGGGCGCTTTTAACGCGGGGCTTTGATCGCGGAGTGTATTTTACAGGGGAGCATAGGGCGTGCGGAGAATAAACTTCGTCCCTTGGCTTCCATTATGAGCTTTTTTCGATTTAAATATGCAATCTCGGAAGAACTTTACTCATCAAAGGTAAACATTATTCATCGTAAAAATAGGAGTTTGTTCGGATTGATAGTTTGGGTTTTGGGATTTTAATGTTTGCTGAGCAGGAATGTAAAACGAATTACTTGATGGGAAGTTGAGTTTATCTTCTTGCGCAAAAAAAAAGTTGTTAGTGTGTGGTATAAAGAAACGCATTTTGGTTCGGTTTGGTGAAGGCATATTGCATTTCTCATCACATTTAAATATGTTGCCGAAATATTAAAAGTTTTTAATCATAAACTTTCATAGTAAATAAGTTTATGCCAAAGTATATCATATCAATCTATTTGTGTGAAAATATGTGTTTTCAGTAATGGAGCGGCATATCTGCCGAATGTAGTATGTCGTAAAAAAAAAAAATGACTTTTCATTTTTATGCCGACATACTTCAAAATGAATTAACATCGCTTTATATTCGCTGTTAAAAATATGTATCAATAATAAGTAAAATTTAATCATTTTTGAATACATTCAATGCTTTTCATAGCCTCCGAATACATAAATTTCAATTTTGAAGAAAAAATATGTTCTTAAAAATGAGTACAATGGGCAAAAAGGAATTAAAAAGAGCAGCTTCTAGCCTACATAGGCGCCATTCATAAATCACGTTCAATGAATATCGACAATTGCAACCAACACTTACAGGAAACCCATATTCACTTACATAGGCACCATCGTACATCGTAAAATGAGCAGTGTGATTTAATATTGCTAATACCAGCTTCTGTTCAAGCCATCGTAACAAAGCGACCTGGCAAACTTAAAATAGTTCTTCAGAAGATAGGATTGTTTGATGTCTGATTGTTTGATGCCATTATTTGATGTCGATTACTTAAAGGACAACTGAGTTATTACAGCTCAAATATCTTACTTCCCGTTCTTCTGGCACACCTTTTAACATGTCTTCTGTTTATAACTATTTCACGTCGCCCTGTCTTTATAACGGATAAGGCACTGGGATGAGGTTCCTTATTATCTGAGTTCGATTCCCGGTAAGTCTTATATATAATTGTTAATATTTATTGAAAGTGATTCATGAAGGCAGCCTATATCGGTTAACAACTACTCTTTTTATTCATTGTACTAATTTTTCAGTGCATGTCTTTTTCAAAATTGAAACTTATCTATTCGGAGCTATGATAAGCATGTAATGTACTCAAAAATGAGCACATTTAATTTATTTTTGAGTACATATTTTTAAGAGTGTATAAAAATTCATCGCTTTAAGGTTTATTATTATTGTAGTTCAGTGCTGCACTCTTAAAAAGATAAATGCTTTCGTTATTCAAATATGACAGACAAAAATTTTTAATCAACTATTTTTTTTAAATTATTTTTAATAACACAGAATAAAACAATAATGCCAGATAAAATGCTCTAAGCTTGATGAATTTAAATATAATACTTTTTTTCCACACCAGTGTTTGTAATTCGATATAAGTGTAAAGGCAAATAACAGATTTATTGTATAAGCCTAAATCAAAATATACAAACAGTAAGACAAACAAATTCTACCTCTTATCTCAACTATCTGTTTATATTTAATACACACAAATAATTATTTGAATGTAAATAATTCTCTCAAAGATTTCCGTTTGATTTAATCAAATTCGATTTGGATACACGGTATGTGTAATGCTTGGTATATTTTTTTAAATAAATAACCGTTTCTTTTATTTGGTCTTTCCAAATATATCTGCAAACTGTCATTTTCAGCCTTGATCATTTTTATTTGTTTCGTTTGACTCTGATAAAAATCTGGAAAATAGGTATTTCAAATTTATTGACAATACAAATAGCTTTTCTATTCAATACAAGGATTTATACAATGATGGATAGAGATGGATTGTTTTAAGTAAACCCTTTTGTAATTGAAGGAATTATATAATTAATAGTTTATGAGATAATTATTGCGCGGGCTTTCTACGCATACTAAATTCTAATTAAAGTCTGTTATAATGTATCCCTTTAACTTTATATTAAAAATTATGTTATTTATAAGTTTCCCAATTTTTTTTCAAGCGATGGACTTGTCAACAAAAAGTAAAAAAAGTAGTGATTTTGTGATCGGAGGGTTGCCAGCTTTGCTACAAAATACTTGAAAAGTCGTCCAGAACATCCGCAAAAATTAACGGCGTGTATACGGGACTTGTGCACGATCCATCTGACCGAGGTCGAAAGTCCCGACGTCTATTGAAGGCGTTGGGTGCCAGTTCAGGTGTTTCCTCATCATCTGACCATGGTTCTAAAATAACGAGATGCATGTATGAATGTTCTCGGGTCTTTCCTTCGAAATAGACCCCGAACCGTCGAAAATAGCTCACTGTGCAGCTCTAGTGAGACGTAAATTAAGCAAACCGAACCCAATTTTATTCTGTATAAATAAAACATGAGCAATTTAAAACTTAAAACACCCAACAAATCCTTAGTAAATCGTCTATTTTTATTTAACAACACACTACCCGAAAGCTCTAATTGTAAATTTCATCTACTCAAATACACCATTAATCATTACCCTTCTTTTGCATCTTGATAAACGCAACTAGAAGCAATCAAGACAGACGTATTTCCAACAAAAATATATCCCCCGAACCATCTGCTACACTTCTCGAAACACAGATCCTTAATTACTTCCGCAGAATATCAGCAATTGTTGCTTCCAACGGATTACGCTTGCGAACAGCACCTTATGATTATGTAAGGAATATTCAAATTCGACTCCATTGCAATTCGGCGGTCAAGTTCTTGGCGATAAAATTGGCTGGCTATACACGGAAAGAAGCTCTTACGATCGTGTCGCTTGTGTCGTAGACAGAATGTAGTGTCGAAAAAGGATTATGTTTATCAACCAGAACGATGTTGATATTAGGGAAAGGGGGATTAAGTTGGCTGAGTTATTATAATAATATGTCGGGAATTTATAAGGGAGGGGTGATTGCTTCTTCAGGGGGATTTATTAAATGATAAATTTTCTTAAAAGGTGAATATAATTTAATTTTGAATATTAGCAAAACGTAAAGTTCTGAAATTCACAGAATAATTAGTTCAAAAAATAAGAATTTTAACATGACTATTTTCGAGTCTCTACAATGTTCCATTCCAATGTTATGACATTTTTTGGCATATCCTGGCAAAGTATCAGGATGTGGCAACAGTAAAATCTATTCAAATCAATGGAGAAAAGCGAAAATATAATGTAAAAAAATTATGAATCAATTAGAATGCCGATATTTATACGAAATACTCCATAATTACACAACGTATCTTTATGAAATTTACAGAGAACTTTACTTGAAAAATTAGACATTTTTTTTTTATAATTTTTAAATTTGTCCGATGTTCCATTCGTTTATTATAACTATTTTAATGTATCCCATTCACTTAACATGGATGACAATATCGTTTGCGATTTTAAAGAATTTTCTTTTCGTTATTGACACTATAATAATGACGTCATAAGTTTTGTATGATTTAATAATTACTGAAAATATCCGGACATTGGGCTTTTTGCTACAATAAGGAGAGGAGTTGTATATATTTTCTGTCATTTGTCGTTATTTTTTTTTACCACCGTGCGAAGAACGGGTATTTTTGCTAGTAGATTATAAGTCTAAGATGTAGCCGTGTTAAATACTATTTACTTAAATATTTTTATATGGGTTGTCTTATGCCTCCTCCATAAATATGTCGGTTTTAATTACCGTTTTGATTTAAGGCCCAAACAATAAAGCTAGTTAAAAATAATTTAATAGTTAAATCCATTCATTATGTAAACACACTCATAAAACAACTACATGCACCAGTAACTTCAAGTTATTACAATACTGCAATAACAAATAAGAAATCCTAATAAAATCTCAAATTAATGTCAAGCGTTATATATTTAGTGGGAGTCTACGCTTAAACGACAAGGGTCGGGTGGCGAAAGGAGTTGGAGACAAACAGATAACTTAGAAATCCGGATTCGTAACCTGAAACCATTGGGACAGACCGAGGGACCCAGACTGCAGTTAACTGCAGTCTGGGGCCCCCGGTAAAAAATAGGTGCTTAAAAATGAGTGCATGAACGTACTCGTTTTTCTTTGAGTATAATTGCATCGTAAATGAGCGATGATGTACTCAAATTTTAGTAATAGTACTTTCACAAAAATGAGCAGTATGATTTAATATTGCTAATCTCAGCTTCTGTTCAAGCCATCTAAACAAAGCGACCTCACAAACTTAAAGTAATTGTCCAGAATATGGTTGTCCACTATTTGATGTCGATTGCCTAAATGGAAACTGAGTTATTCAACTCAATTATTTTACTTTTCATTCTTTTGATGCACCTTTTTTAACATTTCTTCTGTTTATAACTTCTTCTCGTCACCCTTGTAGCTTAACTGATAAGGCTCTGGA
This sequence comes from Troglohyphantes excavatus, assembly GCA_963932185.1. Lineage (NCBI taxonomy): Eukaryota > Metazoa > Arthropoda > Arachnida > Araneae > Linyphiidae > Troglohyphantes > Troglohyphantes excavatus. The sequence continues at coordinate 17,148,104 of OZ010668.1, forward strand.
CAACGGTTAATGCAGACGTGGGTTCGATTTACGGTAAGTCCTGGTTGAAATTATCGATATTTATTAAAAGTGATTTATAAAGGCAGGCTATGTAGGCTAGCATCTGCTCTTTTTATTCCTTGTTATCCATTGTACTCATTTTTAAGTACATGTATTTTTTTTAATTAAAACATGTATTCGGAGCCATGATAAAAATCGAATGTACTCCAAAATGAGTACATTTTACTTATTTTTGAATACTTATTTTTAACAGTGTATTAATATGGTCGCAGGGTTTAAGGCACGTAATGTCAAACTCAAATGCGTGTCACCCTTTTGGATTCCGGACAAACCGCTTTTCGCTTTCTACGTTACGTCTAATTCCTAGAACGACGTTTGCGAGCGTCAGACGAGCGATAGAAAATAACAGTTCCAACGCTGGACTGTGGCACTTGTTTTATTTATACACGTTATTACTATGCGCATGCTTCGATCCCTCTTTACCCTGGATCTGCCATTGTTGCCAGTTACACGGAACAAAAACGTTATCCGTTAAAAAATATGAAAAATATTAATATATACTCAAAACTCATTTCTAAAAGAATGTAAATTTAACGTCGAAAGTTTTAAATGTAAGTTATTTAATAAATTAATTATTTTTTGTCTCTCAAATTTCATTCTTTTTTACTGTACTCCTATTGGTTAAATACTGGATACAAATACTTTTACATATAATTTTCAATAATTTATTCTAAATATAAATTAAATTATTCTATTTATTATACGCAACAAAACTATACCTCAAAGCTCCTATTTCGTAAACTTTAAAAAATTAACCTGAAATAATTTTAAATGAAAAGCTCACAAATATTTTAATAAGCTATTTTCAAAGGTAATATATTTAGAATTATTTACCACGAAAAATATAAATCTAGAATATTCCATGTCATGTACCATTAATCTTAAAGAAAAATACTTTAGAATCTTGCTTGAGTACATTTGAAATAAGTGGATTACTTTATAACTTCTTGACTACGCGTTCTTATTTTATCAAAATATAGACCTTTTCATCAAGTATTTTCATTGAGATCTCCATTCAAACGTTAAATCCAGACAAATAATCCTGCAAAAGCCTTCTTTCAATAAACATAATGTGTTTTGGTATTTCCTATTGAAAACCTGATGTATTCAAAGACTCGTTTCATTGCTATTGAAAAGAATAGTTATATATATTTATCGCAAAGATTTCAAAACGATTTTCCCCGATCTAATTTTACGTATGTTATTGTATTGCAAGTTGTAGAGGATTTTATTATTTTTATAAAGTTTTTGTTATTTGGCTTGCATATACAATTTATAAATAAATCTGTATTTACTTCAACATAAAATCTTGAATATTTTTTTTTCATTTGAATGCAAAAATAAATGCAAAGGCAGTTTCTATACATTAGAATAAAATAAAATCATTGTTAAAAGTGCATTTTCGTATTTGACACGATTTTTGTTATTTTTGATTAAACAAACGCTCTAATTTATTTCTGCTCTATTTCGTCAAACTGAGAAAATTCATTTTGTCGTTTTTTTTTAACGAAATTTATTTCGTCGAAAACGCGGACGATTTTAAATAACATAATAATTCAATATAAGCAAACTGACACGATATTGCAAAACGCTCCATTTCTATACCACTCGGCCGAGAAGACCCGACTGAATTTTGACAATATATATATAAAAACCAAACATGAGCTGGCGATCCAGAAAAACACCAAAAAGGAATCGGAATAAATAACTTTCCTTCACAATTTGAGGATTCTTGTTTCGTCAAAATTAGACTAGATTGTCACCGGATTCAATAACGAAAACATTGTCAAATATAACGAAAGTAGCATTGAAAATCTCAGAACTCTTTAAAATGAAAGTGTTATTCATGAAAGTGCTATAAAAGACAATTAAATTACAATTTAAAAATCATCTGTGCTTCACATTTTTATTAGCTGTTTATAATTTGCAGCGTAATATTTACGAAATAAAATAAATTAGCTGTATTTAACTAGTTACATGTTGCCAAAATTATAAGAAAGGAAAGTTTAAAATCGTCTGAACCAACCACGTAATTTACCAAGTCTCCAAAAATCTCTCCCGAAAAAATAAACTGAACATTTTTCGTTATCATACAACCAATCAGAGTTCGTTAAACATTTGCATATTCTATCCAATAGACAACCGCAAAACAATTGTCGATACATATTGATCCTAGAATACAGACGCGATAGTCCATTAGATGCACACGCAATCGTTGACGGAGAGAGATAAACTTTATAATGCTACATTTAGAAGTTAATCGCCTTGACAAAGAAATCCGTCCCAAGTGCCCCTTAGTGCCCATACATACCCTTGCAGCGCGTACGAAGTGTTTCACGTATTCTACTGTGGCTGCGTCCCCGGTACAATGTCTTAAATTATTTTAACTTGTGTTTTATTTTATTTAAAGAACTATGACATACCAGTGCCATGCTGGTTTTGAAATAATAACCAAATGGTCTGTAACAAAACGTGTAATCCGTCGCGGCCTAAACGATCATCATGGTCGAGAATACGGACTGGACTTGCGACTTAGGGCGTACCACAGCAGACATTTAAATATATTAATGCTATGCATGGATTTACACCGTAAAACAATATGAGTACACATCTTTTTAATATTTTTTCTGTATATAACTTCTTCAAGTAGCCCTGGTAGTAAAAGGGATATGGCACTGAAATGCGGTGCCTGAGGAGATGGGTTCGATTCCCGGTAAGTCTTGATTGCAATTGTTGCTATTTATTGAAAGTGATTTATGAAGGCAGCCTATGTAGGCAAGCATCTGCTCTTTTTATTCAATGTACTCATTTTTTAGTATATGCCGTTTTTCAAAAATGCAACTTATGTATTCGGAGCCATTATAAACATCAAATGTACTCAAAAATGAGTACAGTATACTTATTTGAGCATCCTTTTTAAACAGTGTACGAGGCATAAAACATTTTTTTTTGCATTTTCTACAAAATAACTCCGAATGGACTGCGGTCGTTTTCCACCTCTGAACTCCTTAATTTGCGATGTCAAAACTTCACACAGAAAATTTTAAATATTTCCCCAACATAACAATAGCCACACAGAAATGAAATGCCCACAAACACACTGTCAAAAATGGGTACTCATAAAAATGTAAAATGTACTCAATTGTGAGTACATTCGATGCTTATCATAGTTCCGAATACATAAGTTTCATTTTTGAAAACGACATGTACGACAAATAAGTACAATGAGTGAAAATGAATAAAAAAGAAGAGCTGCTTCCCTGTGTAGGCAGCCTTCATAAATCACTTTCAATAAATATCGACAATAACAACCCAGACTTACCGGTAATCGAACCCAGATCTTCAGGCACCGCTGTCTAGTGCATTATACCACGGCGACGTGAAGAAGTTATAAACAAAAGACATGCTAAAATGGTGAACCAAAATAATGCGAAGTAAGATAATTGAGTTGTAATAACTCAGTTTCCATTTAAGCAATCGACATCATGTGTTGTGGAAAACCATCTTCTGAACACCTATTTAAATTTTGTGATGTCGCTTTGTTAAGATTACTTGTGTCGAAGCTGAGATTATCATATTAAATCACACTGATCAGTTTTGAAAAAGTACGATTACTTAAATTTGAGTACGCCATCGCGATGAAATTATACTCAAAGAGAAACGAGTACGTTCATAGTATTCATTTTTAAGTATCTTCTTTTTTACAGTGTCCACACAGAAAAGTTTACTATGTTACCAACATAGCTATAGCCACACAGACATGAAATGCCCTCAAATAGTCTCGATTACTTAAAATAGGTACGATTACTTAAATTTGAGAATGCCATCGCTCATTTACGATGCAATTAAACTTAAAGAGAAATGAATACGTTCATGTACTCATTTTTAAGTATATTTTTTACAGTGTCCACACAGAAAACTTTACTATGTTCCGAACATAGCTATAGCCACACAGACATGAAATGCCCTCAAAAAGTCTCGATTACTTAAAATTGGTACGATTACTTAAATTTGAGTATACCATAACACATTTAGGATGAAATTATACTCAAAGAAAAACGAGTACGTTTGTGAACTCATTTTTAAGTATTTTTTTTTACAGTGTCCACATAGAAAACTTAACTATGTTCCCAACATATCTAGGGACACACAGACATGAAATGCCCTCAAAAAGTCTCGATTACTTAAAATAGGTACGATTACTTAAATTTGAGTATACCATAACACATTTAGGATGCAATTATACTCAAAGAAAACGAGTACGTTTGTGTACTCATTTTTAAGTATCTTTTTTTTACATTGTCCACAAAGTAAACTTAACTATGTTCCCAATATAACAATAGCCACACAGAAATGAAATGCCCTCAAATAGTCTCAATGTCCCTTTCGAAAATCGTAGTATCAAATTCCTAATTAATCTCATCACCCTTGAGGGGGTAGGGGGTGGTTTCCAGTTTTATCTATCCGACGCAAGGTGGTTTTAAAGTTTCGGAAGAGCCTCAGAGGGGTGTTTGGCTGTTCCGGTCCACAGGTTCCCTGGGTGAGAGAAAATCGATGGCAACCGCCACTTTCCACCACCCCCACCCCCCGAGAAATCGTCTGCGAGAAAATAACAGCCACCGGATGATGAGAATAATGGAAATGGTGGCTGGGGCTCGCAGAAGAAAAGGCATATCTTGCTTATGGGAGTTGTGATTTTGATTTCTTGGAATATGCATTATGGATAAGAGTCTGGAATAGCTTAAAATCAGAAGTAGCTAGGTTTTTTTTTATGTTTTTGCGTTGCATATAAAATAATGTGTTTTATGGTTATGGTTAACTTTTTTTTTCTTTTAAAGTATAATAAGGTATTTTTTATGATTTTTCTTTTAATAATTTTAGGCGGTATTGATTTTGGGGTTTTGCTATTTTTATTTGTTTAAATATTTAAGTATAGCAGGGGAAAATGTATTTATTTTACTTTTCGTTGTGGAAATAAATGGTTTGAAAACAACATTTTTAAGGGAGAGGGATGTTAGATAATTACATTATTATTATTAGATAATAATTAGATTGTTAGATAATAATTATTCATCTACAAAAAAGGGTTAATGCAAAGTTAATTAAGTCTATACGATAAAATACGACTTGTTATTGTTTTTCTAATATGATTTTATTTAATTGTTTCACCCAAATCTATATCATAGATTTATTTTATTCGAAAACAAAGCATTTCGAAAAAGAAATTATATATTTAGAATTCAGTATTATAAAAAACTTCAAGATATATATATATATCCACTTTGCATCAATTCAGGAATATTAAATTTTACATGGAAATTTGAACTCCTTAATTGCTGAGGTGATACCATTTTTCAAAGTTTTTTATCTAATCTGTACAGACCGAACTACATACCGAAATCCAATTTTTAACTTAGAGAACTTTTTATATGCTTCTTAGCAACCCAAAGTTCTAACATTTATATGTGGTATAGTGCCTTCATAAGAAAGAAAGCCCTGACTTAAAAAAGCAAAATTTTATAGGAAGCAAGAAACGCCACATTTATTGCCTGCATCAAAGTTCGGATACTTTAAAAGACTTTTATTGTATAAAAGTAGTCGTTTGTATGCACAAAATTTTATTTTGATGATAGTTATATTTTCTTTTACAATGTTTTTTCAATATATATAATTCATCGGGGATTTCGAACCTTTATAGTATTTACTTGTCATATAGGGCCTTCTTTTATTAAATATCAAGCCTCCTTGAACTAGGGTTAAGGAAAACATACATTTTTTTATAACTCGCTATCATATTTGATTTTTGGATTTTTAATTTCATAAAAAGGTGTATTTTTAGGACAAATGTAATAAGCTAAAAAATGAATTTTAAAAATTGTGGATTTAGGAATTTTTAACTTATGACGGTTGTATACCTCTATACAAAGAGTAGTAAGTTTTGTAAGATCCAGGAGCTACCTCTATATTGCAACAAACTAATGATACAGGCAGCTCCATTTCTTGAGTAACGCGAGAACTAACGATTGGAGCTACATCTTTCTGGCTCCAAACGAACAATATTTTTTACCCCAAGATAGTTCATGTAACTGCAAATTCCCCTGTGTTGGGGCTACTTCCTTTTTCCGCAAACCTCACCTTCCCTCAAACCCAAAAGACCCAATATCATTATTCTTGTATCTTGTACATTGCTTATGTAATTTGCTTTTGATAGATTAAAATATAAATATTTCTTAATTTACGTATGGATTTTTTCATTAAAAAACACGTTTTCTTCAGCATTTTCAGTATTTTCCAGATATTCAAGAATCTTCGAACTTTGAAAGAAGCTACCTCTGCACAAGACACAGATGTAGTTTTATTGAATCGTGATACATCTACCTGCGCTCAAACACCAAAGTTCAGAAGTACTAAAACACATCCAAGCCATTTTTAACTTCCAGGCGCATAAAAACTTTGCATTTTTATGCTTCTAATAAACCTTCAAAGTTTTGTTTCAGCTGTACTAAAAACATTTTTATATTTTTTTCATTGCAAATAAAGTTTAAATTAAAAATATTTAAACATTTTTTAAAACAGTGTTAAACTGTGCGTAATGTCAATTAAGTTCTTGGACAAATCGAATTTCACACTGTTGTTTCGTCTCATAAAGTAACTATTATTATAAACTAGCAGTTTGGCCCCGTCATTGTGGGGAACCCGTAATGGCTTATATATAAAAAAAATTCAGTAGTCCCCGTCGGAACTTGCACCAGCAACCTATTGTTCCGAAGTCCGATTATCTTCTAAGCTAAAATGGCACGCATGCGCAGTGCTCCCTGATTAAAGCGCTACGATTCTTATTGGTTGGAAATTTAAATATTAATTAACATTTAACTAACTAAAATTTTAAAATTTGGCTCTCAGATGCACACTTAGAGGTTAAATAGTATTTTCGTTTGAAATTTCAAAAGCATGTGAAAACCCTTCCATGCAGTATAGTTTAAAATTAGGTTGTATGAACAAATAAAAAATTAGTATATATTAAGTAATATATTCTCATTAGTTTTCCCGCTGAAACAAAAGTAGAATTTTCAGTAGATTTGTGCCGATTCTTTAATATTATCATAAAGAGTTATGTCACCAAACCAAATTTTGATCGCCAACTTTTAATTGTTTAAAGCAATAAACATATATTATTAATTTATTTTTTAAGCTTTAAATTGTTCTCAACATCTAATTATTTTAAAACAATGTGATTTTATAACAATGTTGATACTACTTTTTAATTGACGATTAAATAAATTAGTTTCTAAAACAGTAATAAACAAAAAACTAAACTGAATTATAAAATTCTAAGCCTCAGTTTCACAATTAGAAGTTAAAAAGTATCTATATATAAGCTCTCAGGCATATCCGAGCAGTGGAATATAGTGTTTTCCGTGCCACACACACAGACAGACTCAGTATTTTATTATTATGGATTATTTCCGAATCTATTCATTAAATTCCTTAAAAGTAATGTCCATTCATTAAACTATGTGTTTCTTAGAAACAGTATATTGGGTATAGTCACCAAATTTCCTTAGAAAATGCATTACCTATAGCTAAACAAAAAAATCTCTTTATTTTACTTTTAATTTACAAAGTTCAGAATTTAATTATTTTACCTAGATATTATTTCCCGCGAACTTTTCACCTGTCGACATATTTAACTTATATAATGAAATAAGAACTATTTCCAAAGTACCGGCAATTTATTACGGTTACTTTCGAAATAGTTTACTTAGTTTGTTAATAAGAAAAGCGCCCTTAAATTCACTCTAATTTAATAGCTGTAATATCCTAAGCAAAGCAAGTTAAGTAAGCTATTTTAGCTCTTTAAACCTTCGTTTTGTGTAAGAGAACATTTAATTTGCTTTGTGACACATCTTTGAATCTCATTAAGAAATAATTAAAAGCTAAGAGATGAAAGTATTTTAATTTTGTTTTAGGAATTTCCAGACGATTAACATCTTTCGCGGATTAATTAGACATTAAAAATTTAGGATTTCAAGTATTTCGCAATTTCAAAAAGAAAGCAGTTCTTTTAAAAGTAGAAATTTCTTTGGACATATATATTACTCCACATTTAGGTTGACAATAATAGTTAAAGAAGTGTTTTGAATGAAGCTTTATGTTTAATTATGTTTTTTAGTTTTAGGTTTAATTAAAATAATTTTTTTTTAAAAATATGTTTTATTCAGTAAAATTATACTAATTATAGAACTAGAAGAAAATATACTTCAGAAGGCAGACTTTTTGAAAATGGAATATTTTTTTAAATAAAAAAAGACTCATTTAATTACATGATTTTTTTTTATACTTTATTTATTATTTATTTTTTTAATAACGTTTTTTAAATATACTAAAAAAGTATTTTTAAGGTACTGGATAAATTATTATATTGAAAATTGAAAGAATCCATTCAATGAAAAATATTTGTGTTCAAATAATATTCCATCTTTTCTAATTCTTTTATAATAGTGATTATTTTTATCTAATCGCTTCCAATTAAAAATTCTTCTTTATTCAAAAAAAAATTAGCTCATTAAAAACCCAAACATTTCCCATAAACCAACTAAATCAATAATAAATTATCAAAAAAGGATTATTATAAAATAACATTACTTCAAGCAGTTATTTTCGTAATAATATAGATAAACCTTTATAAAACCAGTTCACTAAATATATTACAATTACTGTTCAATCTTAAAAAAGAACGCATATTGAAAAAATATATTATACAAATCTCAGTATGATGTTGTTTCCAAATTCTAAAAAGTTAAAGAGAGAGAGAGTGAAAGAAAGAGGGACAGAGAGTGAGAAAGAGAGATAAAGTGGGAGATAAAGAGAGGGAGAAAAAGAGAAATAGATAGAAAGAAAGTGAGAGAGATATAAAGAAAGAGACAAAAAGAGAGAGAGAGAGAGATAAAGAGAAATAGAAAGAGAAAGAAATAGAATAAGAGAAAGAGAGAGAAAAAAATATATAGTAAAGAAAGAGCGATATAGATAAAGAAAGAGCTATAGAGAGAAAGAGAGAGAAAAAGATATATAGTAAAGAAAGAGCGATGGAGAGAAAGAAAGAGAGGGAGAATGAGATAAAAATATAGAGAAAAAGAGATAAAGAAAGAGCGATGTAGAGAATGAGATAAAAAGATATAGAGAAAGAGAGGGAGAATGAGATAAAAATATAGAGAAAAAGAGATAAAGAAAGAGCGATGTAGAGAATGAGATAAAAAGATATAGAGAAAGAGAGAAAGAAAGGGCGATAGGGAGAATGAGATAAAAAGATATAGAGAGAGATAAAAATATAGAGACAAAGAGAGATAGAGAAATAGAAAGAGGAAGATATATAGGGAAAGAGAGAGATAGAGAAATAGAGAGCGGAAGAGATATAGAGAAAGAGAGAGATAGAGAGTGAAAAATACAAGAGAAAGACAGAGCGAGAACTATTAGAATATTTATATTTTAAACATACGGATAATTTTTATAAACAGCTGCTATGTCTTAAATAATAGACATTTAACATTGAATTAAATTAAACGTGCCATATATTGTATGATTTGAAGCACCATTATTCCACTAGTTTTTTAATTTATAATTCAAAGAAAGATTTAAAAGTTTCGCTGCTGACTTTAAATATATAATAGTTTAATCACTTCTCTATTAGTATGCTTTATATGATAGCGGTCTAATTACAACCACATCTTACAACTACATAGTTTGGGTAGGTAGGAACGACACATTTGACGTTAAGGTGTGGGTAAGCGAATATAATCTGTCAACTTGATGAATCTAGCTGGCAAAAAGGACGTTTATTTTCATTAGATGGTAATATTTGTACATCACTCGGGGAGTTTAAGTGCCTTAAGAGGTGCAGAAAATTAACTTTACTTAAGTTAAAAATATGAATAAATGCGAAAAGACGACACGTCATCGCTCTCTTGGGAGCAATTCTTTAGATTAATTTACTTGTTAATTATGATATAGGTGAGCGAAATAAGGGGGGTTATTGTTGGTGTTTGTTTTTCAGACAATTCGAAGTAAGTTAGACGAATTACAGCGATTTTTTTTATCTTAAAAAAATATATCATCCATTAAATTATTTATTTTTAATATGACATATTTTAGTAATTTAAATTTATATCAATTTACAAAATGCCAATGTTAATTTGTTTAATTTTCTGAAATTTTAGCAGATAGTTAAAATGAAATTATTGGTTTTTTTTTCTAAACTATAACTGCCAAATAAAATTGGCAATTTTTTATTTATTTTTTAAGTTCAAAATTCATTTTTAAATTATTTTGGGATCTTTGCATTTCTTACAATTTTTTTCATACGTACACATTTCAGCTCCATAGAAAAGTTATACTTAGTACTTCCGAATGTAAACAACTAACTGATTGGAAATCTGGATGTTAAATTGGCTTGAGCAGAAGCAGATATTAGCAATATTAAATCACACTGCTCATTTTTCAGAAAGTGCAGTTACTTAAATTTGAGTACGTCATCGCTGATTTACGATGCAATTGTACTAAAAAAATTAATATTTTCAGTTACTCATTTTTAAGTAAAATTTGTTTTACTGTGTAACCTTAAAATCCAAAATTGATATTTTACGGCATTTAAAAAAAAACGACAAATTTAGCTATTGATAGTTAAAATGTAGCAATCAAAATACAAAAACTATGAAATTGCACTTGGTAAATATAGTTGCCCAGTACTATCCCATTTTCTATTACTAGTCCGTTTCAACGAAACATTTCAACACTGTAATACAAACCCCAAATCACTGTCCGCCAGAATTTCTCACATTGGGCTTCCTACAAATGATACAACCGAAGATAGGAACCGAAAATCGAGCAAATTAGAAGCATCGCAAGACAATAACGATCTGCAGCAGAGTAGCAATAAAAATCATAAGAAGAACGGTCATTTAGAGAAGAGAGTCAAATAAAAAGGGCTCTTGGTGGAGATCTTCCCTGGTAAAGAGGCGCACAATAGAGGCTTGGAAATGTTCGGTAAGTGTTTGAGTAGAACAGAACGGTTCTCTAACAACTGTGTTGTTAGTTGGAAATAGTTCTTTGGAACTTTTATCTGGTTGATCAGTTAGTTTATTTTTTATATGTGGAGTGGTTTTATGATATAGTAAATGATTTCGAATTCTTCGACGATGCTTGGATTTTTTTTAGATATTTTTTTTTAATTATCTACCAATAAAATATTGATGAGGAGAAACACTGTATAAGGTTTAGTAAATTTAAATATTTTAATCATACATTTCGTTTGAATTGTTGTTATAACAATGCATTTTGATTGTAAATATTACGTGGAAAACGTTGCATAACGTTTAAAAAATTGAATAAATATTTTTATTTTATTTTCTGTTTGAATTGGGTTTACAACAAGTCCTTTTAATCTTAATATTTAGGTTGAAAACATTGAATAAAATGTAGTCCATTTTAGGAAATTTAGTAATAAATAAATAAACCAAGCAACTTTTTCCTAATTTTAATTATAAAATTTTTACACAGAAATTGAATTAAGATTCTTGGAAAAAGAATACCTATACGTCTATATGTTGTTCAATTTGATTAATCTCTCGCGAGACCTGAACAAATATTTTATTGGTAGACAATTAGGATGAATACAAATAAAACCAGAAATCTTCCCCTAGAAATTATGTATTGATTGTATTGAAAAATAACAACTTTTTCTTTTGGTTTTCCTTCTCTTAAACATGAACATTCTTTCTCTGTATAATATTAACCATGTAATAAGGTTAATTAATAGTTAATTAACCTTATTACAGAACAGAGTAGTTGCTATCCCGAAGAAAATTAATAATAAATAAAGTAATTTTAAAAACCATAATCGGAAAAGTCAGTTTCGTAAAAATAACGTATATATCAAATATAATTTTGGAGATCAAAGAATTAAAATGCCATATAGTTAAATATATAATGCTAAACATAAATTAACTATTACATGTAGAGTGCGACAACATCTGCCCCATAGATTTTACAGGTCTAGCGATTGTCTTGGGACAATTTTGCCAAAATTGGAGAGGATGAATTTTTAAAGGATGTGAGGTCTGAAGTATGCTATTTGTAGCAGAACAGGTAATTACATAGTTTCGGACATATGACGCTTGACTAAAGGTTTCTGTAGATCGTCTACAGCTTGGCTTTTCACTATTACAACCTCTCAAGTGAACCTACCTCCGAATCTACCTGCTTTGGTGAAGAATTGTTAATGATCCGTCCGTCAGACAATTACACGCCTCCTAAAGCAGCATTTTCTTCTCTGTTTAGGCATTTAGCCCACAGACAGGGCAACTTTTTTTTAAAGTTGCCGCGTGAAAAGGTTAAGGGACTAGTACAAAGCATGCCCAAATACATTAGCCCTTCATATGAAAACTGAAAATTATCCATTTTTAAAGTCATAAATTTAACGAATGACAAGGATTTAAAATATCCTATAGACCTTTCTGAGTGTTACCTAGTTGTTAAAATACGAATCAGGAGCTAAAATAGCTCAGTTATTAATTCATATTATTTCATAACACATGTTAATAACATAATACATGTTAATAATTAACATCATCACATGTGAATTCATAACATCCGTTTCAATTTCTTACAACAAAAAAGTTATTTAAAAAAATGCTTAAGACTTCAAAACATTGGCTTAAATTTAGCAAATATAACGAATGATTTATATTAAGTTTTTAAATAATACTTCGTATTTCAGTTATCTGATTCTAACATACATTAACATTTATAATAATGAATTACATAGAACTATTTACCACACTATTCCTTCAATTTAATATGATTATTCACATTTATCATTTTTATTGCAAAACATTTTTTAAATATAAAATTCAACAAATATAAAAAAAATGGGTTTCAGAAAATATGTTCTTTACAAATCATTTCCACCAAATTGAATAACCATTCTTTATTTAAAATGCATCGGAAGTCCTCCTCATCCTCTAAAAATGTTAAACCACTCGTAAAATATCGTTTTGTTTTTCGCCGTCCCTGTTTCCTATCTGTTTAGTGAATTGAACAATATATCGGCTACAAAAAAATATTTATTGTCAGTGATCTCATTTTATGCAATACTTCAAAAACCTAAGAAACACTCTAAGAGAGATAGGATAAAAACATTTTTCACCACCCTGTTAAAAATAGGTACTCGAAAGTAAGTAAAGCGTACTCATTTTTTAGTACATTCGACGCTTATCATGGCTCCGTACACATAAGTTTCAATTTTGAATAAGAAATGTACTCAAAAATGGTTGCCTTCATAATTGATGCTTGCTTACTCTTAGACTAACTTCATAAATCTCTTTTAATTAATATCAACAATTACAGTCAATGCTTACAGGAAATCGAACCCAGATCCTCAAGATCGCTGTCCGGTACATTACACGTTAAACTACCAGAGCGTCATGAAGAAGTTTCAAACAGAAGTAATGTTAAAAAAGGTGAAAGGCTTCGGAACTACTATTTTAAATTTGTTGGATTATATTAAGATCGATTGCATAGACTATTTACAGTGCATTTTGCAATATCTTTAAAACGCTAAAATACACTCTTTGTAACAAGAGAAAATAATGTTTTACGTGTCAGTTGTCTATGTTTTAGTTTGTAGTTTTTTAAAACAAAAACTGATTTTGTTACTTTGACAATGGTGTTAAGCTTAGATACATAAATACATCGGCAATGAGTAACTGAATTTACACATTTTGTTTAGTACAATGGCATTGTAAATGAGCGATGACGTACTCAAACTTAAGTAACCGTACTTATTCAGAAATGAGCAGTGTTATTAATTATTGTTAATAACAGCTTCTATTCAAGGCATCTTAACAACGCGACCTGTAATACTTATAAAATAGCTGTTCAGAAGAGGGTTTTCCGCATTATTTTATATCGATTGCTTACATGGAAACTTAGTTATGACAACTCAATTATCTTACTTCCCCTTCTTTTGGCACACTTTCATAACATTTCTTCTGTTTATAACTTCTTCTAGTCTGCCTAGTAGTTTAACGGATAAGGATCTGTATTGCAGAACCTGAGGATCTTAGTTCTATACTCAGTAAGTCTTGGTTGTAATTGTTCATATTTATTGAAAGTGATTTATAAAGAAAGCACATGTGGAGAATCAACTGCTCTTTTTATTAATTTTTACTCATTGTACTCATTTTTCAGCACGTTTTGTTTTTCAAATTTGAAGCTTATATATTCGGAGTTATTATAAACATCGAATGTAATAAAAAATGAGTGCATTTTACTTATTTTTGAGTACCTATTTTTAACAGCGTAAGAGTACTATTAAAGATAAGTTTAGAGTATACTTTAAAAGCTTCATCACTGTAATTAAAACGTTACGACAAAAGTTATATTTCAAATTTTCAGCACTTCAAAAACCTTTTCTAAATGTTGTTCTTGACCATATGTCAGTAGAACATTTTTAACCCATTTTCCACAAAAAGGCCCATATCCTTCCCCCTAAATCCCCGTTCCAGCTTCTCCCCCTAATCGGCTTACAGGGGATTAAATGCTGGAAGTAATCTTTACCATGAAACCCACGCTAATGTTGACCAAACCGCATAATACTTTGATCCAGTCTCCATATGCCTATTAAGGTCAGTGGAGCAAAAAATCAATGGTGTCGTGGAGATATACTCATAAGTACAAAATGATACAGAACTTCGATTGGAATCAAAACTCAAAGTAATGATTATTTATGGTTGTTAGCCTCGTTTTCCGATTTTTTTGGGAGAAAAACAGCTATTAAAAAGGATTCGAAACGTATAAATAGAAATGATATCTTTCGCTCTAATGGCCGTTGAGAGCATTTAGAGATATGTTATAGCATATTTTTTTTTTAAATTGTTTACTTTTTTATCGACAGCAAAGAAAAATAATGACAAAATAATCTTGACAATAAGTTACAAAATGGAGTTCAATTTTTATCCAAACAAAAAAATGGATCTAACGTCTTTAAGGCAGTTTGTCAGGCAGTTTCAAACTTGTAAGCAATTTGTTTTTACTTTGGAAGTTGTGTTCTTTTTGGAAGTTTGAATAATATTTATTACATATACTTTTCAATTGATTTTTTTAAATGTTAATTAAGAAACCAGTTTATTAGAGAAAAAAATTATGAAAAGGTGTATTTTCGTGAACAAATTTAATTCAAATTTAGTAAATAAGTACAAAAATTGTTTGTCTCAAGACGTGATATCACGGCCGAAAACGGTGTATTTTGTTTTAATATTTTCGTACTTATACATTGTCTCCCTTGTTCAATGAAACTATATCCAATATTTTTAATGTATTACTCAAAGTTTATCCAATATGACATCTCTCAGAGTGTTGTATGTTTTTAAACGACTGAACAGCGCGCCAACCAACACTACAAAATAAACTGCCAGAAACTTTAAATTAAAACCGCCAAATCGCACGCCAAGGAGAGAGGTTATCAATTTGACTGTTATGAGTATTTTTTTATGTATGTTTGCTCAACATTTCGATTCCAATTCAGATATTTGGAGAAAAAAATGGTTGGATAGGGGATGTTTCACTTGGGAGCCATTTGAAAAAAAAATCAGTTATATCCGGTAAAGCTATATATGTATAAAGAAGGTTGTCAGTGGTTTGTTTTTTATACAAGTCTACAGTTTCATTCCGAGATATCAGTTTCTTTTCCTAGGCAATGTCGAGAATTTCAGCTAATAGTAAAAAACAAAGTATAACTATATGAAACTCACATAATGTGCACGTTAGGACAATCGTAATTATTCAAAAATTCTGAACGCAACTCAGACAGATTTGCAATTAAATATCTTAATAAAAGCCAAATGCTCTTAGAAATAAATTCCAAAACATCTTTTATCAAGATTAAACGAATAATATTACGTCATAATAATCATAAAAATCCGAATATTATTGAAAGGCAACTCAAAGCAAACTTATTTGTATTTTGCAACATTCCTGGAAGTTGAATGCACACAGAAAAGAATCAAAACCTAGTTTATCAAGATCATACGAATTTAACCCTTTGCACTCCGATGTCGCCTCTCATGCGCCAGCATAACGACCAGTTCTTTTGTTTCCCTGTTCTTTAAAATAAACGAGAAAAGCATGAACTTGTGTTTAGAACATCAATCTTTTTTCCAATTGTTCTCTTGCGAATACAAAACAGATCAGGATTTTTTTCCCTTTATGTGTATAAAAAATATATGTGGAAAAGAACGTAAAGAGGAATAACTGTTCCATAGAAAGAACACAAATCGCAAAGTGTTCTTGGAGTGCAAATGGTTAATGTGTACGCTAAAGCAATCATAATTAGTCGAAAACTGTTCAACGAAACTAAAAACAAACAGACTTCTAATTTATAGTTCTTAATGAAAGCCAAATTCTTCCAGTAAGAAATACAAAATCACGATTTAAGAAGATCACACGAATTTAACTTGCGCATTAAAGCAATCAAAAATACTCAAAAATAAGCGAACCTAACTCAAAAGATACCAATTCGCAAATTGAATCTTTATTTACCAAACCACAGACACCATTCAAGACATCATATCCCACGCAACATACAACTCCGTTCCCGCCAAAAAAACATCGATTCAAAGGTTAGTCATCCCCCCAGAGGACCACAGCCGTGGTTGGGTCGGATGCAATCCATTTATCTGATTGATAGTGATCACCAAAGAGACAAACACAGGTATTTCCCCTTCTACCCAGATCTCCTGGTTAGAGGAATCCAGGAGCTGAATAAAAATAAAACAGAGCCTTCGCTTACCTTTGGCAAAAAAGGGACCATGGTAACAAGATTTCGCGGTTGTTGACTTGCTGCATCGATGGTTGAGGTTTTTTTTGTTTAGTTTCAGAGGCAGATGTAGTTGTGTGGGATGGGGAAAGGGAGTTATCTAGATGTGGGTGTGGTGGGGGGTTTTGATGTGTTTGAATGCGAAACGGATGATGGTTTGTGTTGTGTTTTTGGTGTTGTGAATGGTATTTTTTATGCTGGAACGGGATTTTCTATATTTTGTAGCGGGATTATTTATTTTGGAACTGCGTTTGTTTTATTGTTTGAAAGGATTTATCTTGCGAATATCTTGTGGATTATTTGTTTGAGTGTATCAAACAAAGTTAACCGGGATACTGTAGAATATTTGGTAGTTACGATTTTTATCCGTTTCACTCGATTTTCGCCTTTCGTGCGACAAAAAACTACTTTTTTTGTTTTGTTTTCTGTTCTTCAAAGATAAGGAAAACAACGTGTTACTGATTTTAGTGAACCCAAAAATATTGGAATGTGCCAAGCAAACTTAATCACAAGGTTATAGGATATTCGTTTGTTATGATTTTAAACCTTTCACTGGATTTCCACATCTCGAGGGACAAAATCAACGATATGTTTTTTTATTAACTCTTCTTTAAAAAAGAACGAAAACAACGTCATTTTGAATTTACAACTACAGGTTTTTGATTAAAAACGACCTATTATTTTGTTGTCTGTACTTCAAAGATAAGGAAAACAATGTGTTATTGTTTTTAGTGAACCCAAAAATATTGGAATGTACCAAGCAAACTTAATCACAAGGTTATAGGATATTCGTTTGTTATGATTTTAAACCTTTCACTCGATTGCCACATCTCGAGAGACAAAAACAACGATAAGTTTTTTTGTTAAATGTTTTTTAAAAAAGAACGAGAACGATATAATCTTGAATTTACAAATATAAAATTTTGGTTAACCTGTCCTCTTACAATTTCCAAAATAACTTATTTTCGCCTTCTAGGAGCAGTTAGCTGCTCTTATAAAAGTAAGTAAATACCAAAAGTGAGTTATTGTAGAAAAGTAAAGTAAACTTTTGAGGGTATGCGTAATAAAAATTTGTTTTCTAACACACACTCCCTCATATAACAATAAGTCCACTACATTTTCAGAACTTTAAAAAAAATCCACTATATATTGTATTGAATATTCAAAACTATTTTATTTTATAGAAACCATTATTAATTATGAACATATTTTACGACAGTTAATGAATGATTAATGCATCCTACTTCTAAACAAAAATAAAAAAAATTCAGACTTAGAGAGAATTACAAAATTTAAATTAAAATATTACGACAGCCAAAAGTGAATAGTCCTTTTTGTTCAATAAACACTGTTGCTTTTAATAGTAATTAGTAATTAGAGTAATTAGATTTTTCTAGTAATTAGAGCATCATGCAATTATTTAAAATAATTATGCTCATAAATATGCCGGATAAAATTATTATTTGGTATTATTTAATCACTCCATATACCTTATTCTTCATTTCCCTTCAATTGAATTATATCAACTGTATTAAATTAAAATATTAATTACTTTAAATTAATTTGTATGATAAATTATTTGAATAAATTAAAATTAAAAATAAATAACCCACATTTCCTTTGTCAACAAGTATTTCATATCATACTCTAATAGATTTTAACATTTTATTTCCATAAAAAAATAATAATTTCCTTATTTTATTAATGTCAAAGTCAAATAAAATCTAGAAACACTTCAAAGTCAAAATTATACAGCCTCCAATGAAACAAAACATGTTATTCTTTTAAAATATAAAAACTTCTAATGAACAACTAAACTTCATTTTATAAAAGTAAAAAAAAATCAAACTTTTCTTTTTGTTTTCCAAATACTTATTTAAGGTTAGAGGTTTAACCACAACCCCCAAAACGACAACAAATTAAAACCATGAATAGTCCATTATTATTTTTATTTATATCCCCCAAAAAAACACTCCCCCCTCACAATATGTTCGCCATTTTTACTTCACATCTCTCCGCACAAAAGAACCTTTGTCAAAAAAACATGCAACACATAATTTAATTATACAGACCCTAATATCCCAGCCTTTTAAAAAAAAATTACAAACGACTGGAACCCTACATTGTGCTTCTTCCACCCAAAAGAGCTTTCTCCACAATGCATAATTAGATTTCCCGTTTATTAATATTAATGCGCATCGACAAACATTCTCTTTTGTTGAGGCACATGTTTAATACGGGGACTTTGTCCGCATTGGGTTGAAGTTTAATGACGTTTTCTTGCTCGAATTGTGGAAATAACTCACGACTTTCCCTGGATTAGCGGAGCGAATCGTCGTATATTGTTGAAAATATGGTCCTCCTGGAAGTTAATGACGCTTAGGGATCAACCTTGCATTAGATGATTTTTAATATTTCCATTTAGGGATTAGTAGTGAGATATCCTAAAGATTAGTAGCTGGTAATTTTGTGCTGCTTAAATTGTATTTTGTGTCGTAATATAAGATAAAATAATCATTATTAAGCTATTTAGATTTAACCCTCTAAGGGATGTGTTCGCCTGAAGGTGGAGTGCATTCAAATACACATGGAAGAAAACCCATGCATCAATTTATATAAAATACTCATTATTTTGGAGTTTTAATTAAAACGAATTGCGTAATCAAAAGTGCTTAAATGAAACATAACCAAGGAATTAACATAAATAGTTTTTTCATTTAAGCTAATATTACATACAAACATTGTAATCTCATGGGTTAACCTTTAAGCTCGCTGATTTGTAAGGCGGCCAATATGCAACTAACGATATTATTAAAAGTGTTGAGAAGGCCCCAAGCGACATAAACTGCCGCTTGGGACGCAAAACTAATGAGGGCCCCTATTGTTAGTGAAAAAGATAAATAAAAATTTAATTTATCTGGAATTTTTTTGTAAATGTTGTAAGATTATATTTTTAATTAAATTATAAATCGTACTTCAATTAATTACTTTGATATTCATTTAGTGCTTTACTTCTACCTCTATATATTTCTATATGGAGCTTAGACGGAACTGTTTTTTTTATCTAGAAACACACTTTTGACCATGCAGTCTAGTAATTTCCTCCAAATTTTACACCTTCCTTCATCAAATGTAATTTTTAGTTGACAAACATGAAAATTCCAACGTTAAAAAATATGACAAAAATCGCAAAATTGCCTCAAAAAGTTTTTGTATAAATTTGAGTGACAAAATCACTTTCTCCCAAAAAATCCCTGAAGCGTCATGGGTGTCGAAAGTTCTGGCGGAACACTAGGTGTCGCTGTAAGGCTTGATTCATCATCAGTTCTGGGTACAAGACATCTTGACGGTTTGCTGCTAATCTTGAAAGGGGTGTATTTATTTAAGTTATCCGCCATGGAAGATAAATAGTAATAAAATATCGACTTTTCGAATTACTGAATGCATAATTTTTTCGATGCCAGAGAGAGAAAAAGGAGTGCTTGTTGAAGACCAAAACAGAAAAATAAGTATGTCTTCTGAAAAGTCACAAATTTCTAACGAAGAAGACCTTTAAATTATGTGCACCAATGGTGACTACACTGTTAAAAATTTCAGTTCAACGTCGCACCATATATTAGTGCTTTGCAGAAGCTTTCTCATCATGATGGCCCACTCTAAGTTGAACCAAAAATCATTGATAGAGAATAACGCAGCTTTTACCAAAAAAAATCGTGCAATCTCCTGAACTGCAACTGAAACCTTCGCTGAATCTACGTCAACAAACCCACAGACAGTGGTACCTTTGCCCGGTTGCTCAGTGCGTAAATGCGTTCATCTGGTAATCAGAGGATTGGCAGTTCGAGTCCATGCGGTGATACAAATAAGGAAAAGAGTATTGATCTTGGGATAGGAGGCTAAAATATGAGAATATTTGATATTATCTAAAATTTTAATGGGGTAACTATTTTGGTACAACGTTTCACCATTAAATGGTATCCGTGGTAGCCACAAAATGGTGAAACTAAGCACCAATGGTTACAGTTAAATGTGTATCAAATGTTGGTGCAAGGTGTAATAATTTTTACCAGTGTAGTATCCAATAACAAACTGGTACGCTCGCTTGGCTTTAAAGAACATTAGCCCTTTGTCCAATATTTTTCTAGTTGTAAATGTATGTGATCCTTTCACCCACAAAACAAGCAATCTCAGAAATAAAACTCTCATCTGTGATCATTCAGCAATTCCTCAAGGGTACTTTCATCATTTTTCAAAATCGTTTCCTCATTGAATTACTTCAGTTTCGACGAAACAAGAAACTTCAAATTTTTAAACGAAAATCATTTACTTCGATTGGCATCAGATCATTCGGATCTAATGTTGGTTGTTATATGTGTTTTGCCACAATTCGAAAGAAATTTTTATGGTACGTATGATTTTGCGCTTGACTTCGGACCAAAATATCACTGGTAAGAGTTGAACAGTCGATACTTGTTTGGAATCGTCCTCATTTCCAACGAAATGTATTTCGTAAAAAAACGGCAAAATTAATTTCCTCAGTTTGACGAAGTACTAAATAGGAGCCTTTAACAGGTCTTATCAGGTGTCTTATTTGGCGAAAATAAAAAAAATATCTTAAAAATTGAAAAAGTATTTTTTTACAGTGCATTGTTTTGCAATTGACAAAAATACCAGCCATTCTGAATTCATGGTGTAATTTTAAAACAGCTATTATAGATTGCATTTTTACCTGATATCTACATACTAATTTAAATGTTATAGGAACATGACTATCACACACTTCGAGCATGAATGGACTGTAGCAGAGCGAATATGACGTCATCATCGTAATGCAAACATATCAGACCTGACTGCACCAGACACGTGACTTCCTTTTAAAATTTGGAATGAAAAAACGTTCGCGATAGACTTGTGATTTGGAAATATTAGTAAATGTGTTACTTCATGAAGTACAGGATATTTTTATGAATGAACTAGAAAACAATTATGAATGGGTGACGTAGTAAACCCCGTGTCTGAGGCCATACATGTTGGCCTCACTTTGATGCTAGCGAGATTATAACCTTATGATTTCTCTACTATGAGGGATCCATACTCGAAGATCACACACATACACATTAACTATCAACAGTAACGAGGGAAAGGCATATCATTATTACTTAAATACTTAATTATTCTACTTTTATTCAGTGCAAATAAAATAAAAATTTAATAGTGAATTAATCCCGGACTATTGCATGTCTGATTTACAAAATTATTGTAATTTTTTGTGAGTTTAATTTTGAAGGGAATATAACCTGAGTTAATATTAATAGAAATATTTAATAGTACGTTAATATATTAAAATTAAATAACCAAATAATAGGGATAATAAAGAATATACTCTGACCTATCTTCAGAAGAACGATTATTTCCCATGTCTTCCGCGACTGGTTCTGATGTAGCATTGCTCTTCCGTAGTAAAATACGAAAAGCTAATAAAGCTAAAACTTCCTATATTAGTGATTATCTTCCCTTTGTTCACATCTTTTCATAAATCCCATACAGTTAAAACTCATTTCTCATTTTAAAATCATTTATCATTTTTAACTCATTTAATTTCTCATCATTAACCCGTGGGGTGTATTAAATAATGACTGATGGTAGTCTTCAGAGATAACTTTTCTTTGTGTATTTTATTCAAAGTGTTGTTGGATAATTTAATGCATAATACATTGTATATGTACTTACAAAGAAACGTATTCATTTTAATCATTAGAGCATATTGTTAAATTATCTTTACAATCAACACCTTAATCCGTACACTTAACATGCTTTGTTCATATATTCTGTCGAATTTCAATAAAATATGTAAACATCTCTTTTGTTCCGCACTTTAAAATATTTTTTTAATATTTAACACTTTTTAAATATTTAATATTTTTTAAATATTTAATATTTTTTAAATATTTAATATTTTTTAAATATTTCATATTTTTTAAATATTTAATATTTTTTAAATATTTAATATTTTTTAAATATTTAATATTTTTTAAATATTTAATATTTTTTAAATATTTAATATTTTTTAAATATTTAATATTTTTTAAATATTTAATATTTTAAAAATATTTAATATATTTAAAATATTTAATATTTTTTAAATATTTAATATTTTTTTTAATATTTAATATTTTTTAAATATTTAATATTTTTTAAATATTTAATACTTTTTAAATATTTAATACTTTTTAAATATTTAATATTTTTTAAATATTTTTTAAATATTTAATATTTTTTAAATATTTAATATTTTTTAAATATTTAATATTTTTTAAATATTTAATATTTTTTTAAAAACTTAATATTTTTTTAAATATTTAATATTTTTTAAATATTTAATATTTTTTAAATATTTAATATTTTTTAAATATTTAATATTTTTTAAATATTTAATATTTTTTAAATATTTAATATTTTTTAAATATTTAATATTTTTTAAATATTTAATATTTTTTAAATATTTAATATTTTTTAAATATTTAATATTTTTTAAATATTTAATATTTTTTATATATTTAATATTTTTTTAAAAACTTAATATTTTTTAAATATTTAATATTTTTTAAATATTTAATATTTTTTAAATATTTAATATTTTTTAAATATTTAATATTTTTAAATATTAAATATTTTTAAAATATTTAATATTTTTTAAATATTTAATATTTTTTAAATATTTAATATTTTTTAAATATTTAATATTTTTTAAATCTATTCATCTACCATAAATTTACATGTTCATTAAAATTGTTTATTTTAAATGAACTTATACAAAAGCTAACATTACATTTTATTTAAAATTACTAAATACAAAATTATTTCACTCTTAAAGAAAAGTAGTTAATATCTGCAGTTTCATAGTAATTATCATTTAAATTAATAACAACTATGCGCTAATTTGAAATTCAAAAAGGAAACTTACAGTGTTGAAACTGAACATTTACGAAACTATCTGATTTAATCAACAATGTGTGTGTGTCCATCATATTTAGGAAGAGTCCTTTAAATAGACCATAACAATTTTCAAATGCACTATAGTCACGTTTAAATGCCACACATTTCAAATCGCTTTTTAAAGTAATAGCAGGAACTCTGTTAATAGAGCTTACATAAAGTGGTCGAAATTCATTTTTAGCGAGAAAACTCTTGGAACGAAACCAAAAGGATCCTCGCAGTGGATGATCTCTAAGTGCAATTTCGAAAGCCAAATTCATTCGAATTGCTAAATTATACACTTCAATTCGCAATTTATTCTTCCTTTCGTTAGGTTTCCATACACTTGTGCTACATCAGGATAAATACAATTGGGTATTGTGCTAGAAAGCAACAGGAACTAGCAACCAATTATAAATGTCATCATTCCATGTAATATTTAATAAATTTTATTTAAATTTCGCAAACTCTGTACATTGTTAAAAATGTATACTCAAAAATAAGGAAAATGTACTCATTGTTAATCTCATTCAGTACTTATAATAGATCCGAGTATTAAAGTTTCATTTTATAGACATGTACTCAAAAATGAGTACATTGAGAAAAAAAGAACAGTTACGAGCTACGTAGGCTGCCTTCATAAATCACTTTCAATAAAATCTATCAACAATTACAACCAACACTTATCGGGAATCGAACCCTCATGCACCGCAGTCTAGTGCCTTATCCGTTGTTCTACCAGGGCGACGTGAAGATGTCATACACATAAGTAATGTCAAAAAGATGTGCTAAAAGAATGGGAAGTAAAATAATTGAGTTGTAACAACTCAGTTTCCATTTAAGCTATCGACATCCATTAATGCGGAAAACCATCTTCTGAACAACTCTTTTAAGTGTGTTAGGACGATTTTTTAAGGTCGTATGAACATAAGCTGAGTTCAGCGATATTCATTAACATTGCTACTTTTTGATAAAATACGGTTACTTGCATTTGAGTACGTCATCGCTCATTTACAACGCAATTATACTTTTAAAAACCGAATAGGTTTAGATACTCATTTTAAGTAAATATTTTTTTTCGGTGTGAAGTATCCGGTTTTGGCATTTGTTAATTAATGTCACACTAGAGATGCATAGTGGGCTATTAGCGACGGAGGCCTATCTCAAATGAAAGACCCGGGAACGATGTTTCGTATTTTTGAACCATGATCAGATGACGAGGAACCGCCTGAACTGGCGCCAAACGCCTTCAATAGACGTCGAGACTTTGGACCCCGGTCATATTTATCCTGCACCAGTCCCATATACACACCAATAATTTTTGTGGATGTTCTGGCAGACATTCCTAGTATTTTGTAGTGAAGCTATCAACCCTCCGATCACAAGATCACTATTTTTTTACTTTTCTTAGTCAAGTCCGTCGCTCAAGATCGAACCAGAAACCCCTTTGATTCCCAGCTGACGCCTGTATCCACTCGGCCACAGAGGCCGTTGGAAATATCCTGAATTTTAAAGTAAAGTTGGTTGATGTAAATTATAATATAACGATATCTCATTTAAAAGATATAAGTTTAGACAGAAATCTTCTGACAAATCTCAAGATTTAAAACGAAATACTCAACGACAAAAGAGAATCTTTCTTACATTGCAAATAATATTTTATTTTTTAAAAGGCGCAAAGGAGCCTTAGAAGGGAGTTTTGGATTACAATAAAGTTTTTAAAGTAAGAGTCCATAAATATATTATTTTCGAACCATAAGTGTTTTCCTGTTATGCAACGGTAAACTAAACTTGCACTCAAATCGTAAAGATCGATTTGGGAAAACGAGAAAAAGAACTATTCTATTCCCTGCATAAATGTTATTTGAGTGCGTTTTCTTTTTACCTTTCAAACAAAATCCGCTGATATTTCAATCTCAAAACTAAATATAAAACTTAACGTGAATGTGAGTTTAGTACATAAGAAAAAGAAAGATAACAATAAACTAAATACAAAATGCCTTTTTTTTAAAAAACGCAGGTAAAAAAGAGAATTATGTGTTTTTTAAAGAAAAATGATCTGCACGAACTTTTGAATTCTCTAAGAAATGGACAGATATTTCTAAAAAGCATTATATTTACAAATCGAAATTTTTCAACCTTTTTATTGCTTGCTATCACGAAAATCGCCGAAAAATAATCTTCACTGCGGTTTCGTTTTTGTGTTTCCAATGGTATTTTCAATTTTATTCCTAACGTTTTTTTACTTTTTGTAGTACCATTGAAGTAGCGAAGCAACTGACTCGCAAAAAATATATATTTCATGTTTAATAAAGGTACATAATAATATGTGACACTTAAAAATTTATATTAAACAAGCTTAATTTCATCTGAAAACAGCTACAGTATGAAAGAGGGCAAAGCGAAAAAATAATAATCTCATTAAATATAACACGCACAATTAAGACAAAAATGCACGATACCTATAAATAATTTAAAACAAAGATAATTCTTTTATAAATTAGAAAAAGCCACACTTCTTTTATAAAATCCTAAAAAATATTTAAACCTAATCAGTGCAGGTTTTATTTTATTTGAAACTTTTTTCGTTTTTTCTGATATTTTTTATTTTTTAGATATTCAACGTAGCGCAATCAAGCTTTGTCTGAGAAATAAAAAATATGTTTTTATGTGCAATGTTTACATCGGTGATTTTGGGAAGTTATAAATAATGCGATCATCCACCTCATCTTTTAGAAAAACCCTAGAGCAGGCATAATTAATGCTCACCTTTAAATTTACTCATTTAAAACAATATTGATAACAAATCAATGTTATTTATATTAACGTATATATTACGTATATACTATCAGTATTCAACAATAAAATGATGGTTTATTCGCCAAAAGAATATTTGACATAATGTCTACTTGTGCACCGTCCTTAAGGAAGTCATGTATTACTGATTTTGGTCTATGCGTTTCGGTAACTTAAAATAAAATTAAATTATACTAGCGCAACCGTGGAGATAATTATCGCATGAATAATCTCCCCACCCCATACACACAAACCACACATCCATTCGGGAGAATTAACGAATTTTTTATGGGCATTAAATCGAAAAGTTTAACGGTCTGTTCATAGATGGCAAGATGATCACCGGCTTGTTAAAAAAAACGTTAAAACGAATTATTAAATGCATTAATAAGGCATATTTGTCCTGATTGTTCATTAATAAAAATATTATTAAATTAAAATGCATTTTAAAATAT
>OZ010668.1:17177759-17189307 GCA_963932185.1 Troglohyphantes excavatus
ATTAAGAAAATTTAAAATCATAAAATAAAATCTTAACAATTAAATTATAAAAAAAAATTAATTTTGTTGAGAAAATTGCAATCCCTAAAGAAAGAAACTCCGATTGTTGCTGGCAAATGAAATATTTTCTTATTTCGTTTTAACGCATTGTCAAGTCCAGGAACAAAAAAAAGGACAACTACAAAAAGAACTTGATACGCGCGCACACCGTTTAAAGCATGTGGTTTTTACAAAAAAAATCAAAAAGATACTCAGGGAGTGTGTCGTATGCTTTTATTCGCAAAAAAAAAAACGTTTAAAAACATGGTTCCCAGATTTGGCGAGAAAGTTACCTTGGGGTGTTTTCTATAGCTAAATAATCCAGTTTTATTGTACATGAAAATTAAATAACTGAATGAACTATAAGATAAAAACTCGTCTTATATGTATCGATCAAACAAAGAGAGCATTAAGATTCCGTATTAAGGAGCACCAAGCACATACTGTCCTCTATTGTCTAGCGCTTTTGGGAACATAATCAGATATTTAATTTTTTTAACCCATATTCTCAAATGGGAACTTAAACTGAAAAATGTTAAATAGCCTCCTAAATGTCATCAATCTGTTAAGTGTATTTTCAATTTTTTTCAGTATTTTTGTTAATATAGTATTGTAACCAGCGTTATTCATTTATGTTATTATCTTATATGTTTGTCCTATTAGCATGTCCCCGTCACCTGTATATATTTTCATGTTCCCGTTACGTGTCTATATATTGTTCCCGTTATTACGATTGTAACGCCCTCTACATATGTTATGTCTTTCCCGCTGCGCAGGAAAGCTTCAGTCATGTAACTGCCTCTTACGGTGATGCGTATTTAAGGTTTCGTTCCTCCCCGAGATTATTGTAATGTTAGGCATATGTGATTAAAGATGTTTATGTTCAATCGTTGAGCAGTTATTTAGTCAATACGCCTTATAGTATTTAATTTTTTTGTCTGTAATATAGTATTTTTTTTCCTTTTGTTATTTTACATGTTTTCTATGTGATTTATTCTTATTAACGATTGTCATATGTATTAGATCTTATGTACTTACATCTGTAAGCCCCGTGTGATACTTTGTGGGAATTTCTTTTATGACTTAAATAATAAATAAAAAACTGAGAAAATTCGTGCTGTCGTTTTTAAAACGTAATTTGAGGACGATTTTAAATAATATAATATGTCGATTTCGCGGACCTCTCTCTCCATAGCCCAACCCTCTATTCACTCTTCCAGGAGGACGCGATTGAATTGGAAAATGTATGTATAAGAGCCAAGCATGAGCTGATGACTCAGAAAAGGGCCGATAAAGAATCTGAGTAAATGACATTCGCTCAAAATATGAGGATTCTTTTGTTTCGTCAAAAGTGCAATGACAAAACGATCGTCAAATATAACGAAAGTAGCTTTGCCGATAGCAGACTACTCAAAAATGAGGGTTATTTTTTAGAGTGCGTTGCTTGTGAACCGCTATCTTGTGTATGTACGCAAATAATAATAATATATATCTAACTTCTACGGAAATTCACTTTTTGTATACTCAGAATGTAAAGTCTAACGTTTGAAAAATATTGTCTGAAACCTACATACTTGACTGGGTTTCCAGAATTACGCTGATGTAGATATAAAACTGCTCACAACAAACATATTATCAAATAAATTATTAAGTAATATTTTAGTTTCTAAGTGCTGAAATGTAAATATCTATAGCAAACGTAAAATCGTTTATCTTTACTTACGTAAGCAAAACTAAAATCTTTTTAAAGTTTAAAAAAAGTTATTTTTCTTAAAAAAATATCTCTTTAAAAATATTGTCGCCAAGAGCCCACCATGCAGCTCTAGTTAATTAACCAAACCAAAACCAAAAAAACTTTAAAAATATTCGTGAAGTAGCATTCATTGTTTAAAATTCAAGTGTAAAGATAATTATGCCATTTGCGCTTACGGTATATCTTATAAACATTTTAATCTCAAGGGGAAAATCTTAAAGCTTCCACATTCTCTTTAGACCAACTAACGACTTCCTTAAAAGAGTTCAAAGTTCTCGTTGGACGCTAGGGGTTGCTCCGGTGGAAGTGAAAGTTGAAGTTCTTAACTAGGAATTTGAGGGATATATTTGTGTACTAAAGTGGGAATGTGAATATTGCGTGACTAATTTCATATTCAAATTAAAATTTCTTCGGAATTGAATTTAGTTGTTATTACATGTTAGAATATTTCAAAAATAAGTTAAATAAAATCTGAAAGCAATATGATTTGAAAGAGACAGATTAGTACAGGATAAAGTACAATTCTTTTTTCCCTTTGAGCAATCGAATTGAAGAAATACTTTTATTAACTGCAATAGTTTATAGTACCAGGAGACCGAGCCCAGCTCGCTTGCACATTTTATTACTAAATAATATGTCTGATGAATCAAATTAAATGCAATTTTTTTTAAATATCCGTATCAAAGGTTAGACATTTCATGATATATTTTATCGTCGTCTAATACTATCTTCTTTCTTTGAAATGCTCATACAATTGGTTAGGCGTGTCAAGATTGCAAATACAAAAAGCAATTTTGCAAAAGTAACTTAAATTAATATTTTTAACGATCCTGAGCATCTAATACAACTATTCTCACAATTGTAACATTGTAAAGTCTTCGTTTGCATGCTAAACCCTGTCAATATTCTTGTAGTTCAGTATTTCGATAACAATTTGTAGTGATGTTTGCATCTTTCTAACTCTGGAGTGAATAGCCTTTGTTAATAAGAAGATTATGATAATGGAGATCAAATTGTTTTTTTGCTACTGCAAAATTATTTCAGCAATTTTTTTTATCTTCAATCAGCGTACACAAATAATAAGAAAAGAACAACATTTTATATTCTTATTAAACGTTTAATCGATAATAAAGGTTCGTTCTTATTTCGAAAAATTCGATGTGTTATTTGGAATTAGTCGTAGTGATGAAAAGTGTTTTATCTTTAATTAAGTGAAAAATAATATAATTTTAACCAATTAACTATTAAATATAACAGTTGCAAAATTCTATCTTTTAAATAGACTTTTTCTATAATCTAAATATGACAGTTTTTTATCGTATGTCATAATGCAGTTGCGATTAAATTAATCTTATCTATGTTTTGGGGGGTTAAACATTTTTTTTAATGATGAAGCTGCCATTGTAGACTTTTCAATACACACATATTATTTTATTTAGCCTAACGTTTGAAAATGAAATTTGCGCCTGTTGTTAGGAATATTTAATAATTTTATTCCGAAGTAACAGTTACAGAATATAAAACTTGTGTAGGTCGCTAGTAATATGGGTCTTGAAAAAAAAATCACTTCGAACGTTTATTAAAAACATACTTATTTGAAGTATCATGACGAAAATAATTAAAACATATTTACGGAACTGTAAAATTTATTTTTTTAAATGATTTTAAAATTTGTTAAATTAATTTCCCTGTGTGTATGTGAAAACTTTTTATTTCAAGCGTTTAGATTTCTATGTACGTTTCTATTTTAAATTCTTAAAGTAGTTTCCTTTGTTAGATTCTAAATTCTCGTTACTCAGCTAAATATCTGCTTGAAACTACTAAAAATAATTACGTAATACGAGAAATAATTCGGTATTTAGTTATTACTATATAATACAATTTAGTATCGAAAATAACTTCATATTTAATTAGGCAGATGCTAGATTATTTCGAACAAATCTTTCAATAAAGAAGAAGAATATGAAAAATTTACTTGTATAAGTTTTTCAGAAAAAAATTAGCATGTGAAAATATTTAAATTTTTTAGTAATTATTTACTTATTAGAATGTAGAATAAATAACAAACCATTTTTATAAATATTATGCATGAGATGGTCTCGAGATTAAAATTGTGAATGATTAACCAAAACATATGGTCCATTAGACTGTGATTGCTGATTATCAAACCACCTGTTCACCATCAACCAATAACAAATGCGAGTGAATTCGCTTATACCCTGATATGACGTCATGTGAAATTCAGTACCAAGCATTGAAAAGTATCCAATGTAAACAAATACAAATTTTTATAATTATTTCCTTTTTTCAAAATTTCTAAAACATATCATTAAAACTGGAAAACTCAAAATATTTCTTCGTTTCTTATTTAATATTATTAGAAATAGAATAGAATTTATAAATAATTGGTAAAATAAAACTTATCAAATAATGATGTAGAACAAAGTTTCATTTTTAATTAAATTATATATTTTTTTTAAAAACAACACGTGAATATAAATGCTTAACAAAACAAACGAAATTGCTTTCTAATCAAACATATTTTGTTTTGAAAATTCTATGTTCTATTTGAAGAAATACATACCAACTGTATAGGGGAATAAAAAATCCATTTTACATGGAATAAAAAACTTACGTGCTTTTTCAAACAATATTTTCTTTTACTGATATATTATATAGAATTTTAAACGAATTGATTTTATGTATTCCACTTATGACGTTACGTGCATAAACACAGTAAAAAATTACAGTATTAATTGTCTTCAAGTTTTGATTATTTTAAATGCAAACGATTTTTGTTTAAGTTCTTTTTAAATATTTATTACAAAACTAATACTATTTAGTAAACGAAAAAGTCAAGTAATTAAAATGTTTTTTTTTCTTTATTTGAAAACGCAAACGATTTATCAATTTTAATTTACTGATGTTTCCTTCGTTTATTTATGAGAAAAAATACTTTATTTAGAATAAAAACTATCACGAAAATATATCATCAAAATATTTTGCACGTTTTAAATTAAAATAACATATGACGAATTAAATAACATTTAACTGTTATTGCCATATAACCTATTAACTCATACGCGATGAATAATTTGCAATGGAAAGAATGAAAACGAACTTTTAATCTGCTTATTTCACCCTTAAATGACATTTTTCGAAGATAAAACCTATCCCAATCGAATTTTTACCCAAAAATTGGTAATACATTAATTTTCGTGAAAATCATTAGAGAGTGTGCAAACAAACAAATATTGTGACATTGGTCGTTTAATAGTGTTAGATAGGTAGATACACAAATTGAAAAAAAGTAAGTTATTTATTATTTATTTATTATCTTACTTTTAATTGTTATTTTATTAAAATCGCTATAATTTAAAATCCCAAACGTTTTAGAACATTACATTATCGTGAATTTAATATTTATTTTGAAATATAAAATATTCACGTTTGGAGAAAAAAAATATTCCAAAATATATTTGGCGAGATTTTTTAAGCACCAAAATTCAAGTAATAAGAAAACAGCAACCCTTCTCTCAAAAGAGAAATGAGAAAATGGCATTTAAGAAAAGTGTAGTATCCTTTGTTCGCCGAACTTAATTCAAGGCGGGGTAATTTTTTTTGTCTATTTTTTATACGCAAAAACATTTTTTTTAAGTATTAGATTCCCGAGGCGCTAAAGAACTATCTTAAAGTAAAAGTAAGTTGAACGAATATTTTTCCAATTTTTTTGTTAACTTCATTTTTTCGTTGTTAACTTAATTTCTGTCGCCAATGCCCAAATTGGAACGAACCTAATCTTTTTTCGAACTCATCGTATTTCCATATTAATTGAAGTCGTTTAAGAAGCAACATTTGTAACAGACTTTGGATCATTTGCAGAGAAGGGTACATTTATTTTCCGCACAAGAACTTTAATTGTAATATGCTTTTTTAACCTTGACTTTTCGACATTGAAAAGGGTATTGCTATTCCCTGATTGGTTTAAATGATTTTCAGGGACTCTTAAGAAATTCTTTTAAGGGAGACCCGAACCCCAAATACCGAAAAAATTGCTGATTATTTTTTTCTTCAGAAAACGATGATATACATATTTAAGAAGGTGTGTACAAAATTACAAAATAATAAAAGAAACAGAACATAAAAGTTTTTTAGATGTTTAAATACCATTTACATCTTTCTACACAATTTTCGTTAGCTACAATCTACTTAATATATTTTTTTTTACCATTTTGCTTAAGTTTAAAATGCTGAGGCTTTGTAACTATTTAACTTAAAACTAAATTGTTAATAGTTTTTGAAGCCCTAATATTTGTTTTATAAACGTATGAATAGTTTTTTTAATTAAGCTATAAATTACTTTTTTACGAATTATTAAACAGAAAAATTTAAAAATGTTTTAAGTTTTGAAGTTAAAACAAGTTTTTGAAAACTATTAAAACAAAAATCTGCGAAAGTCTATTCATACGTCTATAGTACATACTTTGGCTTTATTTAATCAATTAAAAAAATTAAAAAACATTACAAATTAAAAGAGTAGTAGTGTTTTTATAAAGTATATTTAAGCTTAAAAAACGCCAAAAAAAATATATATATTTTTGTTTTTGATTATTGTTCAGAAAAAGATGTTCTAATAATAATTTTTTAGGGCTCGGATCTCCCTTAAGAAGAATTATATTCTAAACAGTTTCAAATTTATTATTTTAAAAACTATTTGCGTAGCCTATATGTTATTGAGAACCTATTTAAGTATATATGATTTTGAAAACTTTCTTATACATGTGAGCAAAGACATCAATTGGTTTTCTAATAACCACACTGTTAAAAATAGGTACTTAAAAATAAGTACAATTACTCATTTTTGATTACATTCGATGCTTATCATTTCTCCGAATACATAAGTTTCATTTTTGAAAAAGACATATACTCAAAAATGAGTAAAATGAATAAAAGAGCAGTTACTTTCCTACATATGCTGTCATCATAAATCACTATCAATACATTTCAACAATTACAACAGGACATCCCGGGAATCGAAATCAACCTGTCTACCTCATGTCGTCCGCACCGAAATCCAGGGCCTTATCCGTTGTACTACCAAAACGATGTGAAGAAATTATAAACAGAAATAATGTTGAAAAGGTGTGACAAAAAATGAGAAGATAATTGAGTTGTATTAACTCACTTTTCCATTAAACAATCGATATAAAATAATATGGAAAACCATATTCTGAACAAATATTTTAATGTGCCAGGTCGCTCTGTTAAGATGGCTAGATGGCTTGAACACGTTGCTGATATTAGCAATATGAAACCACACTGCTCATTTTTGCTAAAGTACGATTACTTAAATTTGAGTACGTCATCGTTCATTTACGATACAATTGTACTAAAAAAAACGTCCATGTACTCACTTTAAGCACTTTTTTTTTACAGTGCAATCTGCACATAAATTGTATGATAATAACTTACAATTAAGAATTGCCAATTGGTAATATATGTAGAAAACTTTTATACCTTTAACTTTTTAATGTAATATATCGGGATATTATATTGGTACAATTTTGAAATATCTTCGTTGGACAGTTGTTTTGGATTTAAATTGAAGATTTTAACATTAACATTATATTAAACAAAGTAATACTCTTTCTCTAAACTTTCTTCTAGTTTTTCACTGTGTTTTCATTTTTCTTAATATTCCCTACTAAGTCAAGGTTAAAATGCAATCAATTTGTGTAACTTTGCAGAATTTCAAGAGTTGTGCCAGAAAAGTATTAAGGAAAATGAAAGTTGAATTCTTCACTGCAACTAAAAAAAATATTGTATTAAGTTAAATATTAAGTAAAACATATATAGATGAATGAAGAACATAGGATGAACTATGTTCTTTTTTTAAATATCTAAATTCCGGTGCAAACCTATAAAACTATTAATAAACACTTTTTTGTTTAAAATGTTTTTAAACTTTTCTTTATTTCAAATTATATTAAAATATATGTTCCGAATTGTTTTATAAATGTTTAGAAATGTATCTTCAAACCTTCTCCAGATTTTCAAAACGGAATTTTTCAACAAGGCCGACAGACTTTATTAATTCATATTAGAAAAGTAAACTATTTTAAAAATGATTTTTGCACTAAGGAATAAATTTAAAGTTATTTCAATGAAATTAACGTGTATTTCAATTTAAAAAACAAATGATCAAAATTTCAATATATCTTAAACCAAAACTAGTTCTGTTATAAAGTTTTCTCACAGAAAAAAAACACACCTCAAAATAAGTAAAATCTCCTAATTTTTTTCTACATTCGATGGTTATCATAGTTCCGTATACATCAGTTTCATTTTTGAAAAAGACATGGACACAAAAATGAAAAAGCAGTATCTTGCATACATAGGCTGCCTTCATAAATCACTTTCAATAAATATCAACAATTACAATCAAGACTTACCGAGAATCGAACCCATATCCTCAGGTTCCTCCAGTTCCTTATCCGTTGTACTACCAGAGCGACGTCAAGAAGTTATAAACAGAATAAATGTTAAAAATATGTGCCTAAACTATGGGAAGTAAGATAATTGAATTGTAATAACTCAGATTCCATTTAAGCAATCGACATGAAATAATATAGAAAACCATCTTCTAAGCGACTATTTTAAGTTTGTCAAGTCGCTTTGATAAGATGACTTGAGCAGAAGCTGAGGTTAGCAATATTAAATCACACTGCTCATTTTTGAGAACGTGCGATTACTTAAATTGTATTTCATCGCTCATTTACGATGCAAATGTATTCAAAAGAAAACGAGTATAGTTTCAGGTACTCATTTTTAAGTACATTTTTTAGTGTATATTAATTTGTTTAGGACATTTGTCAAATATTAAAAAAAGGAGGGGGATTTCAATCTAAAGAAAGTTTTAGATCTCCAACATACTTGGTGATTCTAGGTAACAAAAATGATGTTTAATAAAGTGAGAGAATAACTTTTCAAACTCAAGAATATTTTATCTTTTATTTCGAAGAACAGAGAAAAAATAACCCTTCGTTACAACAACAAAAAATTTGTGACCGAATTTTTGAAACCAAGCGAGAAACATTTTGTGTTTTGCGGATTTTGAAATATGTTTTTTTATTTAAAAAAAAAACATTTTGAAAATATTCAAAAGTGCCCGCATGCAATTTTTTTCCATAAAAGTATTTTTTTTTTGCGAGTTCTTTAAAAAGCCGGTTTTTTATTGCTTTTGATTATTGTTATATTTGTCTCTTATTTTATTTACGTTCAATTTTATATTTATTGAAATATCAAGTAGATTTTTCTCAAAAGTGCATTCCAATAATATTTTGGCAGAAGTTGCAAAATAAATATTTTTTCAAAATAACTATATTTTATTTGAATGCACGTAAGATGTACCCAAGGAGAATAGAGAAAAAAGGTAGGTCATCTCCTTTGAGGGGCTGACCTTACAGATACGTCATCGGTGTCAAAAAAGTGTCATCGAAAGGTTTTTTTTTATATGGGGGAGTAGTTATTTGTTACTTTATTCAGTTAATTCCGTTTGTTCATAACCTCAAATTCTATTGAAAAGAGTTTTTTAATTACTAAATTGAGTTTAGAAAATATACAAATATTAGAGAGGCATTTATAAATAGTTGTAAAAAATATCAACTACTTTATTAACCTGTATGTGTGGGGTGGGACACACAGCATCTGTGTCTTATATTTTACAGGTGTAGAGGTGGGCATAGGATGATTTTGACAACGGAGGGTGGGCAGGGACCGACTTACAAGCTTAAGGGCCCAAGCTTAAGGGCCCAGTCCGGTTTTCCCTGTTCTTTTTTTGGATTTTACCCCTCACTTTTTTAATATTGCACTTTTTAAAAAAAATCAGATTTTTTATTTCGTTGCCAATTTCAAAAAAAATTGTACCCTTACTCTTTCCCACTATTTCAGATGATGGACGCGAACCTATTCTCTATCTGACATTTGCACCATGTCGGGGAATTTTCGGGTCAGTTTTCGAAACAGCCTCCGTAACTCCACGTGGAATCATCCGATGAGGTTAAATGACATACCATTATGTAAAAGAAAGTGGACTGCATCGACCAGACTGACTATTAACCCATTACGTCCGCTGACCTTCGAAACTCGTGGGGGGGGGGGGGGGGGGGAGTGCAGTTAAATCTCGATGATTGTGATAAAGAATTTTCTAGAAGGAAGCCAAAAAAATGCGTCGTTATTTTTAACAACTATCGTTATTTTTAACAACTATCGTTTATTTAATAACTTGTTCCAAATCAGTTTTATTGTAAAATAATATTTTTTTTTTAATTAAATATTTTTGTACTCTGTATTTTAAGTTGTTACACTTCAAATAACAAAAAGTACTTGGTATATATAAAATTGCAATATTTATTATAATTTTTATTTTAACAGTATGAAGGGTGGTCACACACACACACACACAATATTTTCCCTACCACCCCATACACACACTTCTAGTTTTCCCTTTATTTTGTTCCCCATTTTTACCTCTGCCTACCCCCATTTGCAAAACTACCGGTTTTGTGGAAGAATTGTTAATGATCCATCCGTCAGACAGTTACACGCCTCCTTATTATAAAGAAAATCGCCCTTCCACAATGCTTTGGCAATTTTCTGCCCTGCCTACTAAAGCGACATTTTCTACCCCTGTTTAGGAATTAGCCCACATGCAGGGCACCTTTTTAACTAAGCCCACGTGAAAGGTTAAGAACCTTTGACATAAAGATCGCGACAGTGATTAGGCATCCTCAAAGTTTTGATAGATCTCAAGTTTTATTTTAACAAACACTCTACAAAAAAAGTTTTCTATAACTCTTATCTCTTCAATAATATATATTTCACTTTAATATTACCCATGATTGTTATTATGTGTGAATTAAATTTATTCTACCCTTTCTGGTAAAAATTGCAATCAAGACTCTCCAATAAGGAGTTTTGCTGACACTTCCCTTTGGCCCAGAATTTTGAAGTGTCCCTCTTCACCAATATATCTTTTATGATCCTTTATTTCTTATTTTATATACTTTTTTATCTCGCCTTGTAGAGTGCTCTCCGGAGACTTGCTGACCTTTAAAATTTATAGACGAGATAAAAAGTCAAGAGTGTTAGATTCAGGTATTCTTTCTTACAAATACTCGCTATTTTTAAGTGGAACTGACGTTCAGAGAAAGTAACATTGTTGTAGAAAGGTTTAAAAATTATCTGCATTGTATTAAAAACACTCAGATAAGTCAAAGGAAACCTTTTTATATTAAATACTGGTTGAAGTGCCCGGCGTTGTCTGGCAAAAATCTACAGCTGCATAACAACGAATCTCTCTCTCTCTCTCTCTCTCTCTCCTTTTTACCAGCAAGATTCATTAAGTAGACAGATTATATTCGCTTGCCCACACCATAACGTCAAATGTGTCGTTTCTACCTACCCAAACTACGTAGTTGTAAGATGTGCTTGTAAATAGACCGCTATCATAAAAAGCATACTAATAGAGAAGTGATTAAACTATTATATATTTAAAGTCAGAAGCGAAAATTTGAAATATTTCTTTGAATTATAAATTACATAACTAGAGAGGAATAATGGGACTTCAAATCCTACAATACATAGCATATTTGATTTAATTCAATGTTAAATGTCAATTACTTAAGAAATAGCAGCTGTTTTTGAAAGTAAAATTGTCCGTAAGTTTAAAATATAAATATTTTAATAGTTCTCGAC
>OZ010668.1:17189507-17224507 GCA_963932185.1 Troglohyphantes excavatus
ATACGCCATCGCTCATTTACGATGCAATTGTACTCAGATAAAAACGAGTATGTTCAGGTACACCTTTTTAAGTACCTTTTTTGCAGTGTAGTTCTGTGGTGCGCAATCCGTGGGTCGCGACCTCTATGAGAGTCGAGTGAAAATTTGTGTGGGTCGACAAATTAAAATAAATTTATTTGACAAAAAAAAAATATAAGTCTTTTCTTCAACAAGTATCAGGTATCAGTAAAACATTAAAATGAAATAAAATAATCTATTAAAAAAATAACTATATTTTTATACGATCAAAACAATTGTACGATATTTTTTCACGATTTAAAACAATTGTGTGTATTAATACATAATACTATACTTCGGCAACCGGTAGAAGAACAAACACTCTGATAAAATATAATAGTCAATTTGAGTTGCCCTTTCGCTGCTCCCTGGTGGGAATTATATGCAACTAGAGTCGATCTGACATTTAGCAGTGGAAATATTTACTACAGCTTTTACAATGTAAGTGTTGACATTTTCGAAAAACTTAACAATCTCAGTTTAAGTCTACAGGGAGAGAGTACAAACATTCGAACATCGAGCAGTAAATTTAAAGCTTTAAAGAATAAGCCGATGCTTTTGCAAGCAGAATCGAACAAAAACAACGCAGACAAGCTCTTGTGCCTTTCAGAATTTACTAAAGAAAATCTTTATATATAATTCTCTTACGCGGTGATTATAAAAAGGTTTTTCTCGGATTGGCAACAGTTAGTTTGTTTACTAAATTCTGTTGCGCCCACATTTTTAATTTGCCATTATGTAAGCCATTTTGACGATTAACAACCCCTTCAATTCATTGGTAAATAATTATTTTGATGATGTCAGCTTAAATTAGGAAGAATATAAGCCGTATTATAATAAAAAATAGAAGTTTTGAGAAACGTATCAAAAATGTTAATGTGAGAGGAATTCAGGTGGCGCCATCTGTTGGTAATTTTGAAAACTCGATTTCTATGAACTTCATCTTTATGACGGTGAACTCAGTAAATTACACACTTCTGGTTGGCAAGATTATGGTAAGCTTAACGTCTATTATGGCAAAAAAAAAATACCAATAATGTTAGAAATTGAACTAAAACCCAGGAAAGATAAGAAAATTATGTGAAAAATAATAAATAATCATAGGCTTGCCGGTGGTACCATTGTTTTCCATTTGTAGTTAAAAATAAATTAGTTTAAATGATTTTATATTGATTTACATAGCGAAAAAATGTATTGATGCCGTGATGAGTTATAATTTAAATTTACAGTTTCAACTTTTAAAGTTTTCAGTAATATCATTAAAAAAAGCATTGTTACTAGGGCACATTGTTATTGTGCCTTACATTTTACCGAGCGAAACGAGAAGTGGTTTGCGAGGCAAACCTTTGAGGATTGCGTAGAATTCCTCCGGGGTTTGGCGAAGCGTTAGCGGAGCCGGGGGTGGAGCCTCCTAGTAATATAGATTTCTTGTCATTTAAAAACATAAATTGCCGGCATATGATAAAATTATGAGAAAACTTTCCAGATAATGAATTAGGTTGGATACGTGTTCCATTTTTCCGTTTGATATATTTAAATCCGATATATCTTTCAATGGAAAGGAACAGTTAATTGATGTTTCAAGCGACAAAACACTGCCCATTCACTTTAAATCTGACTTCCCAAAAGTTTTGATTATCGATTGGAAATGAATATTCTGATTTGAAATAAAAGAAAATTAATATTTTGATTCAGTTTGCATCGACCTACTTATGTGAAACCGGCCTTTTCAAAATTAGTTGCCATTAAAACCAAATATCGATCTCGATTGAATTCAGAGGATGATGGCTTGCGTTTTCCAATGCAGATCCTAACACAAAAGCTATCATTGTGAGCTCTTTACAAGATCACATTGAATTATCATTATCTTTGTAACTCACATATGAATTCTTATGATGTAAAGTTTTTTTTTAAGTATTTTGATTTAAAAAAATATTTATACTCATATGCATAAATAAAACCATCGCTTCATAAAATTATGTGTTTTATTCAGACCTCTAATAAGACAGAAACATATGCGCAAATCCCAAAAAGAATTCGACTTTAACTACCATTGACCTAGACTATAAGCACTGGATCAAGAACTCCCATTGAGCGACAATGTACTTTACCGTGTCGCGCGGATGCATACAATTCGGAAGAAAGGTTAAGAAAACATTCGTCCTTGGCTATGACGTCACAGAAATGTTTAAAACTGTGTTTTTTTCTGTGCCTTTTATCTTCTTTTGATTGTAAGTAAGTATGGAAAAACATTAAATGTAACATTTAATGCATTTTTAAAAGCCAGAAATGCGTTTTTAAATCTATGCAAACCTATGCGAAAGATCTATTTTTTCTACCTTTGCTCAAAAAGGAGTAAAGTGGCCGGCCACGCTTAGTCCTTGCTCCAGTGCTTATAGTTATATTCTAGCTCAGTGTTTGCGACAAAATTGTACACAAAATAGAAGGGCCGGAAATGAAAATAAGTTTGATAACCACTCATCTAGTTGTAGCCTTGACGCAACATGAGTTGAGAGACAGGATTGGCGAAGGTGCGCCTATGTAAAACTCTCAAACGTCGTTCTAGGAACGAGAGACACTGTAATAAACCTGCAGAGATTTGTCCGGAATCCAAAAAAGTGCTACTCATCTGAGTTTGACGCTACATGCCTTAAATCTTGCGTCCGTCTCGGTCGAAACAGACGAAAACTCATGTTAAAAATGAAAAATGATACCACACAAGTGTCAAATAGTTTCTAATATACTATTTAGTTTTCACATTTTTTAAAGCAATATATGCATTTTCTAATTAAAGTATATTTGAATTGAAAAATCCGGCACTTTCCTCTATGAGGAGATTGAGACATTTTCCATTTCTGGGATCCAAAACGTGCTAGCCCATGTTCATGGGCTAGATATTGCAACATATTGTAAGATATTGTTTTTGCATACAAATTCATATGTCGATGATTTTATATAGTTTGTTGTCCCCCTGAATCCAAAACATTAGTTATGATAACTTTTTTAATCCCAAGTTATTAGATACTGGCACTACCTATAATTATTAACACTTTTTATGATTGATATAACTTAAATCCGTGCGACAATTGTATAAGAGATTTAAAAGGTTTTAAGCTGACTTTATTCATGTCCAAGCTATTATTATTGTTGTTTTGTGACAGAGGGGACGAATGGATAGACAAAATACTATTGAATATATATAAGCTTTAGGTTCAAGCTAAGATAAGAATTATTGAAATGGATTATTTAAGTGGGCGCCTATTTTACAGACCCACTGTGCAACACAGGGCTGATTACATGAAAGTTTTCTTCATGAATATTTCCACCACCAGGTTACTGATTATCTATATGTAGAGGTTTGTTCTATTACAGACAAGCAGGGGTGATGGGAAAATAGTCATTGATTTCCTACCATATAGCAGAAATCAAATTCCCAGTACAACACACATTAATACCCCTCAACACTACTGAATATAAAATGAAGTCCAATCTCTCATTATTTGTACCAAAGAGCACACCCAGTTCAATTGGAAAGACGTCAAATGCAAATAAAAAGATAACACTCCATTTTCAATGCGGAGCATTTGAAAAATACAAATTGTGCAATAGATTATTTATATAAAAACAAGTTATATTCATCATAGGATAACATGTTACAAATCTAGATTTCTTAGTAAATTTAAAGACAAAGCATGCGACGACAACCTCAGTGCGCGTCAGGATATTAGACCCAGATAATATTTAACGTGCACCAGTCCTTGATGTAACATTTAATGCATTTTTGTAACATTTAATGCATTTTTAAAAGCCAGAAATGAGTTTTTATATCTACGGAAACCTATGCGAAAGAACTATTTTTTCTACCTTCATTCAAAAAGGAGTAAAGTGGATATTTTTTGGTCGTGAAAAGAACAAAAATGACTAAATCACTAAACAGATTACACTGCAGATTACAAAAAAATTACAATATGTATAACAGGTTCCTTAAATAAAAAAGGATTTATATTCCTCATAGAATAGAAAATTACATATCTAGATTTCTTAGTAAATTGAAAAGCAAAGAATATAATAGTTTATAACAAC
This sequence comes from Troglohyphantes excavatus, assembly GCA_963932185.1. Classification (NCBI taxonomy): domain Eukaryota; kingdom Metazoa; phylum Arthropoda; class Arachnida; order Araneae; family Linyphiidae; genus Troglohyphantes; species Troglohyphantes excavatus. The sequence goes on from OZ010668.1 coordinate 17,193,648, forward strand.
GGAATACAGTCCAAAGTATTTGATTTATGTAATTTTGTCACTGTTTTTCGTTGCGTAGTTTTTATTAACTTTTCGAACAAAACATTTATTAATAGTTTCTATTTTATAAGTTTAAATCATTTCAATCAATAAATTTTTATGACCTTCTTGAAATTAATTCACCGTTCATAGTTTTAGAATGCAGGAATATTTTATACGCATTTTATGTCATAAAAATAAAGTACCAATTTCTGCATAAGAAATTATCTCATTTCAGAAATATCAAATGAGTTTTTCAAACACTAAACGTTTTCAAATGAATTGAAATTGCATGACTTTTTATTGAAAGCAGATGAAAATTTTATTCAGAATCTTACATGAAATTACACAAACCTTACTTACTTCAAAATATGAAAACATTCGTTGAAAATATTTTTATAGTTGGGTGTCCTGAAAGATAAAAATATCACTATCAATTTATACAGAAGTATAAAAGTATAAGCAGATTATTATTATTATTATACTACGCTTCCAAAATGAATGTTAGAAATGTTCAGTTACAAATAAGTTTACTTCATATTAATACAGTATTAATTTAAAATTAATATATTTGTAGAAAAGGAAAATAGTTACTTTGATTAGTTATAAAATATATTACGAATACAGATATAATGAACGCTATAAAGAAATAACAGAAGATGTTTATGTATATAAACTATTGAAAAGTGTCAATGTCATGTATGACAGTATTAAATAACAGTAACTTATAAATAACAGTAATCAAGATTATAATACACAAGCAAGCCCTTACGATAATTATCGCATGAACAACCTCAGCACACACCTCTCCCAACCCTCACACAAATATATTAGCGAATTTTTGATAGCCAAATATCAACAACAAAAAAGTTTAACGGATTAAATTCTACGTATAGATAGCAGCACTAGAAAAGGCTCCTTTAAAAACTGCTTGCAAACTAATTGTTTTTAAACGCATTTAAAAAAGAAAACCGTTAATATTCATGAGACAAAAGTATAATGCACCACTGCTCCGCCCCTTTTTGACACCTACATTTTAAGATCCGTTGTGTGTGAAACCCGTAAAAGGGATCTTACTACTGAAATAAAATATATGATGTTTTACATTCACCAAATTTACCTGCTAATAAAACTGTTAATGTAGGTAATTTCATGCATTTCCTATCACATGTCTTTAAAATTATGTTAGTTTCAATAAAATTATGATTAATTAACCATATTGACTAAACTTCATTGTCAATTATTCATAACAACAAGTTCATGCGATTAATATTGATTTTTACCACATTCATCCAAAGACGTGGTTTGTATTAACAATAGATGGTAAATAATAATAATAACTGGAATTTTACTTTTAATGTAATATAATCATTTACCTGTTCTTCCATTTTCAATGGGCAGAAGGCGTCACCAAAGAGGGAGAAACGATCATCCAGATCATCTCTCGGATAGTCGTAATTTGATAGTTCCTAATGCCAGCCGAGAAATGAATTTCGGAACTGCAATTGCATTCATAGTTTATTAATTATTGTAATTAGTGGAATGGTGTAATTAGTAGAATGAAATAATTAGCGGAGTGGTGCAATTAATAAGTATAAGCAAATATTATTAAAAACATATATGCCTTCACAATTAAAACACTTGGTAGTTTGTTCAGAATTCAGTATATATATATATATATATATATATATATATTTCCCAAGTTCCTTTAAAAGTGTAATAAATGCAATGGTTTATTATACATATATTATATTGCAAAATAACATAGTCTGATATATATTATATCTATAATAAGAACATCTGACTTATTGTCTTTTAATTATGAGACTAAAAAAGTTGCGATATCAAATAACCAAGCAAACTGCAATATAGACTCAACATGCTTCACCTTTGAGGTAGTCTTCTTTCGAAGAACCATTGCATATTCTATTATTCATAATTACTCAATGAGTGTCGTTCGACATGAATTCATCAAATATAGATTCATTGAGCGGTATGTATACAAGTCATGACATCAACTAATTATTTTAGTACCACAATTTCATCAGAAACAAGATAGGATATATTATTTGCTTCTGTTTAGAAAAAGAAAAGAACTTCTGCATCCCGCTCAAATAGTATAATGATTATAACTATCACCCTGTATAGGGGTATGGGTATAGTTAAATCCATAAAATTTTAAAAAGTGCTTAAAATTTTACATGCACGGCTAATTTTTACTCAATAGAAGTTTTAAAAATACCTATATTTATCTATAAAATACGCAAATTTCATGAACATCCACTGAGCTATTTTTAAATTAAAATTAGACGCACAAAAGGTATAAACATTTACATACAAAAATAATAAATTTTGCATTATAATTAGATATTACGAAAATAATTTAAGAACTGAAAATCGGCCTTTATCTAGTCTATAAGCTCTTTATGGGTCTATGCATTAGTTACGGTTAAGGTTATTTTTTTAATTTTCTAACCTAAATTATATTAACACTGATCAATAAATAACATTTTCCAAATAAATAATCTAGAAGTTTATTTATAAAATATTAACACAAAGCACTCTTAAAGAAAACATCCAATGTATTCCTTATAGTGTATTTCTTCTAAACAATGACTACAAAAGTCCGCTAATTTGTTTTCTCATTACAGCTTTCATCCATTTGAAGTATCTGAGGAGCAATTAATCACTATCGGTTCTTTAGACTTTGACATTTTTTTTTCTCATGGGGCAAACACCATATTTGCACAAATGGGCCTTGAGTTTTTTCTACAATGTCATTGATTTATTGTTCTTTCTCATTTCTTTGTAGTGCTACATTTTTTATGGATATTTTTTTTGTTTAACTGCCAAACAATTGCAGTTCATTTAAGAAAATCAAATTAAAGATTTAATTGGTAAAAGTAACATACCTACTTGCTGTAGGTTTAATTCCCAGATTTTTTTTAAACTCTCTGAGGGATGTGAAATTTTTTTGTTTTTTGTGTTCAATGTATTTACTTGCATTGCATTTCCGGATGTTTTGACTAACTCTTAATTCGTTGAATTGACATTGCACTAGAGCGGCACAATAAGCTACTGGTGAGAGTTTATGATTTATCCAAATAGAAAAACCCGAGAAAACTGTTTCTTAATTTTGAACCAAAGTTAGAACTATAATGATAAAAATAGAAAGGCTGCAGGAGGGGGGGGGATCCAAAATACTAATCTAGTCAATGATCTGGGGGAATTACTAAATGAGGATTTTAAAATGGCCATCAATGTACAAAGGCTGACGAAAAAGCAAATAAAATGTTGGGGTACATCAGGAAAAGTGTTTTAAAATCTAAGGATATAACCTTGCCATTGTATAGAAGTTTAGTAAGGCCTCATATCTTAAGTATGCTGTACAGTTTTGGTCACCATATCTTAAAAAAGGCACTGATTTGTTAGAGAAAGTTCAGCACAAGGATACTAAAATGGTCCAATGGTTTTTATGGAAAGAATTATGATGATAGATTAAGAAATTCGAATATGTATACTCTTGAAGAGAAAAGGGTTAAAGGATATGTAATTAAACAGTTCGAATCAATTAATGAAGAAGATGTCGAGGGTTTGGATTATAATAATGAGTTATAGAAAGAGAGATCATGGGTTTAAGTTAAACAAATCCCGTATTAATCTGAAAAGTAGAAGGAACTATTTCTGTAATAATGTATTAGACAAATGAAATAGTGAATATTGGTAATTATACACGAGTAATGGATATTAAGAACAAGTTAGATATTCTTTGGGAAATAGTTAAGAGATACTAGCTGGAACAACCTTGAGCCTGATGTTGGTTGTCAATATTTGTATTTGTATTTTCACTGAAATACAAATTTTAATTTATATTTTATATACATTCCTTTACTCTTTTGGTAGAGTTGAAGTTAAAAAATTCCCCTAATACTTTATATTTTAAAAATGTTTTATACTAGAATAACTTTATAAATTTTAAAATTGCTTATGTCACCAGGGAAACTTGATAAATGGGCGGTTGTTTTTACTATATCCTGATTGGTTGAGTTGACACAGCAGTTGAAACGGTTTTCAAATTTTGAACCACGGTCAGAACCACCACAATGACAATAAGCTGGCCTTTCCAACAGTCCGTATCATTGCGAAAAGCAAAAAGCGATTATTAAAAATAAGTCAAATATAAATATCCAACATATAATCAACTAGCTGATGTACCCGTTCCACAAGCGGGAAAGAGATAACTTTTACTATAGACACAAATACAATATTTATAAAACAATAGGAAATATATACTTATTTATGAGACACTGTATTCCTTTCGCTCTCTAAATGTTAAATGAGTTATTTCGTAGGTTGTTGAATGATGTTTTAATCCAGTGCGCAGAACGGGTTTTTTAGCTACAATAACACAAGTAACTTATTATCCCTTATTGAAGTATAAAAGACAACTCTGCCAAATTCGATATTCCTGTGTGTATATAAAGCAGAAATTTAGTGGTGGGAGAGTAATTTTTATGCCATGCTTAGAACGGGTATTAAAGCAAGTAGATCGCAAATACTTTACATTTTTTATTATAGGAATAAAAATAACTCTGCCAAATCACGTCCTCCTGGGTATTTGATAGGTATGATATTTAATAATAAATGCATTTTATTTTAATACTGTGAACTTGACGAGTATTTCAGGTAGATGTTTGCAAATAAACTTTTAATATTTAAAATATAAGGAAAAATGTTGTATAATTTCATCTTCTAAGGAACATGGCCATTAAGGGAATTAGTGACGAATGAGTAGTCAGTGGTAAAGGTTTTTGCATTTATATATAAAGATGAAATATAATAATTGTAGTTCATTTAAAAATTATGGCATGAATAAGATCGACAAAATAAACATTTTTCGCATAATATTCTAAAAAATACGGTGATATTGTTCTTTAAAATAGTTAAACATTACTATACCATACTGAATATCAATTACCACGGTATGAACTTTCTTGTGATTCTCCCGCAGTAACTGTAAATCCATTTAAGCACGAAAGATTAGTTCTTAATCCTCTTAACTTTTAGTTGTGTTTTTTATTTCTTATATTTCGAATTAATTTCTCGGTAATTAATACCAGAGCTTTCTCACGATAGTGTTTTCTAATTGCATTCCTTTCCGGGGATCTTAGTTGCCTGCAAATTACTAAGCACTCGAAAGTTCTTATTCACGCGGCTCGGAATAAGCATTTTTAATTAGTTGGGAGTGCTATTCGTTTTGTTTCTGCAGAAAATATAGAAACGTTTATTTTTTTTCGCAGTATCTTGCTTTTGTATTTCTTGAGTAAGAGCATTTAAGGCATAAGCTTAGGTAATATGTTATAGTTTAGGATAATAATTTCAAAGAATACATTCAAACCTATTCTTTGAAGTAAAATCATAATTGAAGGAGATTATAAATATTGAGAATAGGTTGCAAAGTTCTGGTTTCTTGTTATTGCAAATTACAATAACTGTTAATTATGTTTCTTACAAATATTTTTCCTCGGTGTTTATGTATAAATTCAAAATGGAATAATAAATGGTAATATTTTTTTACTTAAACTGTTAATTTATTTACTTGATGAGCAATTTAGAAAGAACAAAATATGTCGCCAAAATATCAATTCTTTAAAAAAAATATTAAAAATTGTCAAAATTTCAGGGAGTTTGGCTATAGGAAACATAATAAAAACCATTCAAATTGTATATTGACATATAAATTAACAATCAAGAACGTAAAATTTTAAAATATAATAATTTTTCAAATTAAGTTAAATCAATGATTTAATCACGCTAATTTTGCAGACTTGCACATTATATCATTTCTAGCAAGAGGTCAAATACCGTTTTGACATCTGCAGAGCCACTAATATAGCTGACGTCGAATTTCATTGACCTACAAAGAAACTTAAGTAGTTGTCCTCTTTAATATAACTGTATATATATATTTTTTACAATTCCCTGAAGACAAATTAAAGAAATTTGCAGAAGTTTCTTCAGATAGATCTGAACTTGTATCAATTTAAACTTGATCAAACATAAAAAAAAGTCATCAATGAGAAAAATCAGTTCAAAGTTACATATTCAGCCAATCTTGCATCGAAGCTTAAATATTTATTTGCATAACATAATTAGTTGTGCTTAACGTAGAAATATAGTTTTGGTGTCATTAGATTCAAAATAAAATGAACTTTTTTTTAAAGCAATAAAATAATTTTGATATTTCTGATTATTTGGTGTCCCATGCCCCTTTACTTCGACCACCATATTCATTTCCATGACCCTAAAACAGGTGTGAGTCTCAGGACATGAACGGGACTCATGATTTAAATGAAATATTTCATTTGAACGTTATTCAACACATATTCTGAGCTTCATTGCACAATCAAATATTTTTAATAAACACTTCAATTCAATGATTTTTTTTAATAGTTAAAGATAGTTTATATACGTGGCATACCCATTTGCTGTCACAAACCATGACAGCTTTTCTGACAATTATAACTGAGCAGAAAAGCAAACTAAGAGTCTATTGGTCATGTGTTAGGGAAGTAGATAGAACGCCGTCCAGTTAAGGAGGGTTAGTTTTTCTGTCGTTAGATGGAATTATTATTATTACTCACTCAACCAGCTCTAATGCTCTGAGAACTGCTACCCTTCATTTCCACCTTATAATTTCCTTTGGGACAAACTCTTTTGGCCCAAACGAGCTCCTATCACCACCTTTGCCTCCTTTTGGTCAAATAAAACAATATCGAATATAAGTCTAAATAATAATAATACAAAGCAGGAAACACCTGCAAAAAACGTCAGGAAAAAGAAGATAAAAATTAATCGTCCATATATTGTGCATGAACCTTGAATAACTTCCAGAGGTATCATTTGCCTGGGTCCAAGGTAACAAAATAAAAAAAGGGGTAGGCCCAAACTTAGTAGGCGGGGAAAAAATTTAAATGAAAGGAATCAAGCGGTATGGTCCCCATATATATATATATATATATATATATATATATATATATATATATATATATATATATATATATATATATATATATATATATATATATATATATATATATATATATATATATATATATATATATATATATATATATATATATATATATATATATATATATATATATATATATATATATATATATATATATATATATATATATATATATATATATATATATATATATATATATATATATATATATATATATATATATATATATATATATATATATATATATATATATATATATATATATATATATATATATATATATATATATATATATATATATATATATATATATATATATATATATATATATATATATATATATATATATATATATATATATATATATATATATATATATATATATATATATATATATATATATATATATATATATATATATACAGTAGACTCTCGATAACTCGAACTTCGATAGCTCGAATTTTTCGATATCTCGAAAAAAATCTATTTCCCTGCACCTTCATTACTTATTTAATGTAATTTTATCTCGTTAATTCGAAGTTTTTCTTCCTTATTTTCGATAACTCAAAGTTTCCACACAACTCATAATGTGGTTTTCTTCTCAAAACTACGGATTTTGAAGAAACTTTAGCAAATATGCAATTGTCGTGGTGTTGATTTGTCGCTGCGAATAATGGCGACAAAACAAAAATGTAATACACTCTATATAGCAGCTTTTGATAAGAGATCGCTCTCGGAAAAAGAAAAAGAATACGAACCTCTCCTCTAAAGATAACTTTGAAAGAGGCTCTATCTTCCATAAAAACTATGCGTGCATTCAGTGAATCGTGGCCGGAAATAAAAACAGCGACATTTTAAGCAATCATGCATTTGGAAAATATAATTGATTCCGAAATACATAGAAATACTCACCAAAAAATTTTGGATAGATATTTTAAATAAAGTAGGGTAAGTATACTTGTATTTATTTTTACCAAGACAGCTTTTTTATAGGATTTTCGATAACTCGAATTTTCGATATCTCGAATTTTTATACACTTCCCTTCGAGTTCGAGATAACGAGAGTTGCCTGTATATATATATATATATATATATATATATATATATATATATATATATATATATATATATATATATATATATATATATATATATATATATATATATATATATATATATATATATATATATATATATATATATATATAACTGATAGATGTAGGAATATGCACAATTTCTCGATTCTCGAACAATCGGGAATATTGGAACCTACCGTCGATATAGAAATTACAGATTTTTTTAGTTAGTTACTGGGTTTAGTTACAGAAATTATTTACAATAAAATTACAGTTTTTTTTTAATGTACCTCACTCGGTACAAGGTCAGAGGGAGGAAAGGGTCAATGGAATATTTGATCTACGCGATACACTTTCCGCTACACGATTCAATATCATTTATCCCCTTAGGATCATCCCATTTGAGCTGAATCCAGATCTTTTTTAATCCAGATCTTTTCTACTGGACATATTTTCTTCAACCACAGTACTATTCACACAACCACAAAATTTTAACTTTAAAATTGTAACCTAACAAATTGCCACAAAAGTAATATTCACACTTCAATAACAACACGATGTTTACCAATGTTAGATGAAGAAATATTGCCACACCACAGAATTTGTTTTGGAAGTGCTTCAAGGTATATCAGTCTTAATTGAAAAGTTATTACCAATGACTAGAGTTCTAGTGCTGTTATAACGAGATTTCTTTTTTTCTAGACGATTTTACGCAATCCATTCAGAAAAAATAAGAAATTAATTTGTTCGATTGTACACAACATGACGAATATTGCAAAAAAAGTAGCGAAAAATATCCATTTGAAACCAGCTCACGTGAAAATAATTGTAAACAAACACACATTTCCGCAAACAAACCGTAAGCACAGTTGCAGTTAAAACCAATACACAGCAGAAATATATAATAATATTAAATATTGAAATAGATATAAAATAGAATCACAGCCGAAAGTAGGAAAGCGAAAACGAAACTAAAATGGTTAATTTTTAATTAACGATTTTACTATGTTCTAGCCGGATTTTCATAAAAAAAATTATATCAATCGATAGCTAATAATGCCCTTTGTGGAATACAATCAAAACTGAAAATTCGATTTTTGAATGGATTTTGACTACCCAGTGCCCTGAAATTACTTATAATGTGTGTCGCACAAGTTTCTGCCAATGACCGCTATAACCGATCCTATTTATGAGGCGTATTTACAACAAATATGTCAGAAACAAAAGATAAACTAAACAAGAAGAAAAAAGCTTGAATAGGTACTTACTCATTTTGCATACAATGTCGATTAAATATCAGCCCATGCCGTCTTCCGCCTCATCGAATGTCCCTATTGTCAAGGCATAGCCCACGGCGATAAACGCCCAAAAATGGATTACTGGCCACTTGGACCTCTCTAATCGTTGTTTCCATCGACTGACACTGTATCACCGATGACAGATTTTTATAACTATGCTGAAACTAGGGTTTTTCCTTATTTGATTCAAGTTTTCCTCATTACAGGTCAATGATAATAGGAAGGAAGCAAAATGGTGTTTGTTATCATAAAACCCCGAAATCAGTCAATACCCGAATTTTCCGGTTAGAAGTACGCTGTTAAAAATTTCAGTTCAACAATGTATTATATTTTGGTGCAAAACAGAGATCTACACCGGTGGAATCTAAGTTGAACCAAAATTCCTTTATCTGAAGAAAGCGGAGGTTTCACCGAAAATTGGTTCAACCTCTTTAACTGCAACCGAAATTTTCGCTGTCGCAGCATCAACAAGCACCTCCAAGAAAGACAACGACAATCATGGGCCTCCGTGGCCCAGTGGACAAGCACTTATGAATCAGAGGATTCATAGTTCGAGCCCGATCGGTGACAAGATTGTCACCTTTCGATCGGAGGGTTGCCAGCTTCACTGCAAAAATAATAATACTACAATACTAAGAAAAACTCGAATTTTGATGGTGCGACGTTTGACAACTAAACCATCCGTGGTAGTACCGTAAAATGGCGAAACTAAGCACCAAATGTTCGCTGCAGATAATGGGTACCAAAGTTTGGTGCAAGATCGTAATAATTTTTAACTGTGTAGTTTTATCATAGCCCCTTCGTTAATACCAGATTAATTAGTCAATAATAAAATTAACTGATAGATGTAGGAAAAATAAAATTTCACGAATTAATATTACGTTATCCTTTTTTTACAGTTTTTACTAGTTAAAACTAAATTCGATTAAAATGAATAAGTTAAAACTAGTTTTGCATGCCCAGACCCGCACGGAGGATTTCTTCACGTGTAGTTGTTGCTGCCATGACAGCTTGCCTTGCGGAAACAAATAAAGAAGTGACTGTTTATGAACATTTTTTAAATAAAATAACATACTTTTTATTTGCTTTCTGTCGTTTTCAGCAGTTTTGTTTTCGAATAATGAACAAAATATTTCCTAATAATTATAGTAGTTTTAGTCGATCTTAGTCGAGTTTAGTATATGTTTTTCTCTGTAAAGGTAACAAAGCTTTTATTTTCTGACTGCTATTAAACGCCTTTTGTTTTCAAATAAGGAATAAAGAAAAGCTAATAGGTTATAATTATTTTTTAATATAGAAATAATATAATAATAATAATATAATAATTAAAGCGTGTAAACCTGCTACGCATAACCCTAACACAACAACTGCTCCGTATGGTATTTGCTAAAGGCTGGACAGACAGGCATTTATATTATTTATGTCTAAGCTAACATTTTTGAATGGGTAGTAAATCGTCAGTACAGTATGTAATCTTTAGTATAGTATGTAATCTTTAGTATAGTATGTAATCTTTAGTATAGTATGTAATCTTTAGTATAGTATGTAATCTTTAGTATAGTATGTAATCTTTAGTATAGTATGTAATCTTTAGTATAGTATGTAATCTTTAGTATAGTATGTAATCTTTAGTATAGTATGTAATCTTTAGTATATAGTATGTAATCTTTAGTATAGTATGTAATCTTTAGTATAGTATGTAATCTTTAGTATAGTATGTAATCTTTAGTATAGTATGTAATCTTTAGTATAGTATGTAATCTTTAGTATAGTATGTAATCTTTAGTATAGTATGTAATCTTTAGTATAGTATGTAATCTTTAGTATAGTATGTAATCTTTAGTATAGTATGTAATCTTTAGTATAGTATGTAATCTTTAGTATAGTATGTAATCTTTAGTATAGTATGTAATCTTTAGTATAGTATGTAATCTTTAGTATAGTATGTAATCTTTAGTATAGTATGTAATCTTTAGTATAGTATGTAATCTTTAGTATGTAGTATGTAATCTTAAGTATAGTATGTAATCTATAGTCTGTAGTATGTAATCTTAAATATAGTATGTAATCTTTAGTATGTAGTATGTAATCTTTAGTATAGTATGTAATCATTAGTATAGTATGTAATCTTGAGTATAGTATGTAATCTTTAGTATGTAGTATGTAATCTTTAGTATAGTATGTAGTATGTAATCTTTAGTAAAGTATGTAGTATGTAATCTTTAGTATAGTATGTAGTATGTAATCTGTAGTATAGTATGTAGTATGTAATCTTTAGTATAGTATGTAGTATGTAATCTTTAGTATAGTATGTAGTATGGAATCTTTAGTATAGTATGTAGTATGTAATCTGCAGTATAGTATGTAGTATGTAATCGTTAGTATAGTATATAGTATGTAATCTGTAGTATAGTATATAGTATGTAATCTGTAGTATAGTATGTAATCTGTAGTATAGTATGTAATCTGTAGTATAGTATGTAATCTGTAGTACAGTATGTAATCTGTAGTATAGTATGTAATCTGTAGTATAGTATGTAATCTGTAGTATAGTATGTAATCTGTATTATAGTATGTAATCTGTAGTATAGTATGTAATCTGTTGTATAGTATGTAATCTGTAGTATAGTATGTAATCTGTAGTATAGTATGTAATCTGTAGTATAGTATGTAATCTTTAGTATAGTGTGTAGTATGTAATCTTTAGTATAGTATGTAGTATGTAATCTGTAGTATAGTATGTAATCTGTAGTATAGTATGTAATCTGTAGTATAGTATGTAATCTGTAGTATAGTATGCAATCTGTAGTATAGTATGTAATCTGTAGTATAGTATGTAATCTGTAGTATAGTATGTAATCTGTAGTATAGTATGTAATCTGTAGTATAGTATGTAATCTTTAGTATAGTATGTAGTATGTAATCTGTTGTATAGTATGTAATCTGTAGTATAGTATGTAATCTGTAGTATAGTATGTAATCTGTAGTATAGTATGTAATCTTTAGTATAGTGTGTAGTATGTAATCTGTAGTATAGTATGTAATCTGTAGTATAGTATGTAATCTGTAGTATAGTATGTAATCTGTAGTATAGTATGCAATCTGTAGTTTAGTATGTAATCTGTAGTATAGTATGTAATCTGTAGTATAGTATGTAATCTGTAGTATAGTATGTAATCTGTAGTATAGTATGTAATCTGTAGTATAGTATGTAATCTGTAGTATAGTATGTAATCTTTAGTATAGTATGTAGTATGTAATCTGTAGTATAGTATGTAATCTGTAGTATAGTATGTAATCTGTAGTATAGTATGTAATCTGTAGTATAGTATGTAATCTGTAGTATAGTATGTAATCTGTAGTACAGTATGTAATCTGTAGTATAGTATGTAATCTGTAGTATAGTATGTAATCTGTAGTATAGTATGTAATCTGTAGTATAGTATGTAATCTGTAGTATAGTATGTAATCTGTAGTATAGTATGTAATCTGTAGTATAGTATGTAATCTGTAGTATAGTATGTAATCTGTAGTATAGTATGTAATCTGTAGTATAGTATGTAATCTGTAGTATAGTATGTAATCTGTAGTATAGTATGTAATCTGTAGTATAGTATGTAATCTGTAGTATAGTATGTAATCTGTAGTATAGTATGTAATCTTTAGTATAGTATGTAGTATGTAATCTTTAGTATAGTATGTAGTATTTAATCTTTAGTATAGTATGTAGTATGTAATCTGTAGTATAGTATGTAGAATGTAATCTGTAGTATAGTATGTAGTATGTAATCTTTAGTATAGTATGTAGTATGTGATCTTTAGTATAGTATGTAGTATGTAATATTTAGTATAGTATGTAGTATGTAATCTGTAGTATAGTATGTATGTAATATTTAGTATAGTATGTAGTATGTAATCTGTAGTATAGTATGTATGTAATCTTTAGTATAGTATGTAATCTTTAGTATAGTATGTAATCTTTAGTATAGTATGTAGTATGTAATCTTTAGTATAGTATGTAGTATGTAATCTGTAGTATAGTATGTAGTATGTAATCTGTAGTATAGTATGTATGTAATCTTTAGTATAGTATGTAGTATGTAATCTTTAGTATAGTATGTAGTATGTAATCTTTAGTATAGTATGTAGTATGTAATCTTTAGCATAGTAATCTGTAGTAGTATGTAATCTGTAGTAGTATGTAATCTGTAGTATAGTATGTATGTAATCTGTAGTATAGTATGTATGTAATCTGTAGTATAGTATGTATGTAATCTTTAGTATAATATGTAATCTTTAGTATGTAATCTTTAGTATGTAATCTTTAGTATGTAATCTTTAGTATGTAATCTTTAGTATGTAATCTTTAGTATGTAATCTTTAGTATGTAATCTTTAGTATGTAATCTTTAGTATGTAATCTTTAGTATGTAATCTTTAGTATGTAATCTTTAGTATGTAATCTTTAGTATGTAATCTTTAGTATGTAATCTTTAGTATGTAATCTTTAGTATGTAATCTTTAGTATGTAATCTTTAGTATAGTATGTAATCTTTAGTATGTAGTATGTAATCTTTAGTATAGTATGTAATCTTTAGTATGTAGTATGTAATCTTTAGTATAGTATGTAATCTTTAGTATGTAGTATGTAATCTTTAGTATAGTATGTAATCTTTAGTATGTAGTATGTAATCTTTAGTATAGTATGTAATCTTTAGTATGTAGTATGTAATCTTTAGTATAGTATGTAATCTTTAGTATGTAGTATGTAATCTTTAGTATAGTATGTAATCTTTAGTATGTAGTATGTAATCTTTAGTATAGTATGTAATCTTTAGTATGTAGTATGTAATCTTTAGTATAGTATGTAATCTTTAGTATGTAGTATGTAATCTTTAGTATAGTATGTAATCTTTAATATGTAGTATGTAATCTTTAGTATAGTATGTAATCTTTAGTATAGTATGTAATCTTTAGTATGTAGTATGTAATCTTTAGTATAGTATGTAATCTTTAGTATGTAGTATGTAATCTTTAGTATAGTATGTAATCTTTAGTATAGTATGTAATCTTTAGTATGTAGTATGTAATCTTTAGTATAGTATGTAATCTTTAGTATGTAGTATGTAATCTTTAGTATAGTATGTAATCTTTAGTATGTAGTATGTAAACTTTAGTATAGTATGTAATCTTTAGTATGTAGTATGTAATCTTTAGTATAGTATGTAATCTTTAGTATGTAATCTTTAGTATGCAATCTTTAGTATGTAATCTTTAGTATGTAATCTTTAGTATGTAATCTTTAGTATAGTATGTAATCTTTAGTATGTAATCTTTAGTATGCAATCTTTAGTATGTAATCTTTAGTATGTAATCTTTAGTATGTAATCTTTAGTATAGTATGTAATCTTTAGTATGTAATCTTTAGTATGCAATCTTTAGTATGTAATCTTTAGTATGTAATCTTTAGTATGTAATCTTTAGTATAGTATGTAATCTTTAGTATGTAATCTTTAGTATGCAATCTTTAGTATGTAATCTTTAGTATGTAATCTTTAGTATGTAATCTTTAGTATAGTATGTAATCTTTAGTATGTAATCTTTAGTATGCAATCTTTAGTATGTAATCTTTAGTATGTAATCTTTAGTATGTAATCTTTAGTATGTAATCTTTAGTATGTAATCTTTAGTATGTAATCTTTAGTATGTAATCTTTAGTATGTAATCTTTAGTATGTAATCTTTAGTATAGTATGTAGTATGTAATCTTTAGTATGTAATCTTTAGTATGTAATCTTTAGTATGTAATCTTTAGTATAGTATGTAGTATGTAATCTTTAGTATAGTATGTAATCTTTAGTATGTAGTATGTAATCTGTAGTATAGTATGTAGTATGTAATCTTTAGTATAGTATGTAGTATGTAATCTTTAATATAGTATGTAGTATGTAATCTTTAGTATAGTATGTAGTATGTAATCTTTAGTATAGTATGTAGTATGTAATCTGTAGTATAGTATGTATGTAATCTTTAGTATAGTATGTAGTATGTAATCTTTAGTATAGTATGTAATCTTTAGTATAGTATGTAATCTTTAGTATAGTATGTAATCTTTAGTATAGTATGTAATCTTTAGTATAGTATGTAATCTTTAGTATAGTATGTAATCTTTAGTATAGTATGTAATCTTTAGTATAGTATGTAATCTTTAGTATAGTATGTAATCTTTAGTATAGTATGTAGTATGTAATCTTTAGTATAGTATGTAGTATGTAATCTTTAGTATAGTATGTAGTATGTAATCTGTAGTATAGTATGTATGTAATCTTTAGTATAGTATGTAGTACGTAACCTGTAGTATAGTATGTAGTATGTAATCTTTAGAATAGTATGTAGTATGTAATCTTTAGTATAGTATGTAGTATGTAATCTGTAGTATAGTATGTATGTAATCTTTAGTATAGTATGTAGTATGTAATCTTTAGTATAGTATGTAGTATGTAATCTTTAGTATAGTATGTAGTATGTAATCTTTAGTATAGTATGTAGGATGTAATCTTTAGTATAGTATGTAGTATGTAATCTTTAGTATGTAATCTTTAGTATGTAATCTTTAGTATGTAATCTTTAGTATGTAATCTTTAGTATGTAATCTTTAGTATGTAATCTTTAGTATGTAATCTTTAGTATGTAATCTTTAGTATAGTATGTAATCTTTAGTATGTAATCTTTAGTATGTAATCTTTAGTATAGTATGTAATCTTTAGTATGTAGTATGTAATCTTTAGTATAGTATGTAATCTTTAGTATGTAGTATGTAATCTTTAGTATAGTATGTAATCTTTAGTATGTAGTATGTAATCTTTAGTATAGTATGTAATCTTTAGTATGTAGTATGTAATCTTTAGTATAGTATGTAATCTTTATTATGTAGTATGTAATCTTTAGTATAGTATGTAATCTTTAGTATGTAGTATGTAATCTTTAGTATAGTATATAATCTTTAGTATGTAGTATGTAATCTTTAGTATAGTATGTAATCTTTAGTATGTAGTATGTAATCTTTAGTATAGTATGTAATCTTTAGTATGTAGTATGTAATCTTTAGTATAGTATGTAATCTTTAGTATGTAATCTTTAGTATGCAATCTTTAGTATGTAATCTTTAGTATGTAATCTTTAGTATGTAATCTTTAGTATAGTATGTAATCTTTAGTATGTAATCTTTAGTATGCAATCTTTAGTATGTAATCTTTAGTATGTAATCTTTAGTATGTAATCTTTAGTATGTAATCTTTAGTATGTAATCTTTAGTATGTAATCTTTAGTATGTTATCTTTAGTATGTAATCTTTAGTATGTAATCTTTAGTATGTAATCTTTAGTATGTAATCTTTAGTATGTAATCTTTAGTATGTAATCTTTAGTATGTAATCTTTAGTATGTAATCTTTAGTATAGTATGTAATCTTTAGTATGTAATCTTTAGTATGTAATCTTTAGTATAGTATGTAATCTTTAGTATGTGGTATGTAATCTTTAGTATGTAGTATGTAATCTTTAGTATAGTATGTAGTATGTAATCTTTAGTATAGTATGTAATCTTTAGTATGTAGTATGTAATCTTTAGTATAGTATGTAATCTTTAGTATGTAGTATGTAATCTTTAGTATAGTATGTAGTATGTAATCTTTAGTATAGTATGTAGTATGTAATCTTTAATATAGTATGTAGTATGTAATCTTTAGTATAGTATGTAATCTTTAGTATAGTATGTAATCTTTAGTATAGTATGTAATCTTTAGTATAGTATGTAGTATGTAATCTTTAGTATAGTATGTAGTATGTAATCTTTAGTATAGTATGTAGTATGTAATCTTTAGTATAGTATGTAGTATGTAATCTGTAGTATAGTATGTATGTAATCTTTAGTATAGTATGTAGTACGTAACCTGTAGTATAGTATGTAGTATGTAATCTTTAGAATAGTATGTAGTATGTAATCTTTAGTATAGTATGTAGTATGTAATCTTTACTATAGTATATAGTATGTGATCTTTAGTATAGTATGTAGTATGTAATCTGTAGTATAGTATGTATGTAATCTTTAGTATAGTATGTAGTATGTAATCTTTAGTATAGTATGTAGTATGTAATCTTTAGTATAGTATGTAGTATGTAATCTTTAGTATAGTATGTAGTATGTAATCTTTAGTATAGTATGTAGTATGTAATCTTTAGTATAGTATGTAGTATGTAATCTTTAGTATAGTATGTAGTATGTAATCTTTAGTATAGTATGTAGTATGTAATCTTTAGTATAGTATGTAGTATGTAATCTGTAGTATAGTATGTATGTAATGTTTAGTATAGTATGTAGTACGTTACCTGTAGTATAGTATGTAGTATGTAATCTTTAGAATAGTATGTAGTATGTAATCTTTAGTATAGTATGTAGTATGTAATCTTTAGTATAGTATGTAGTATGTAATCTTTAGTATAGTATGTAGTATGTAATCTGTAGTATAGTATGTATGTAATCTTTAGAATAGTATGTAGTATGTAACCTGTAGTATAGTATGTATTTAATCTTTTTTATAGTATGTAATCTTTAATATAGTATGTAATCTTTAATATAGTATGTAATCTTTAATATGTAGTATGTAATCTTTAGTATGTAATCTTTAGTATAGGATGTAGTATTTAATCTGTAGTATAGTATGTATTTAATCTATTTTATAGTATGTAATCTTTAGTATAGTATGTAATCTGTAGTATAGTATGTATTTAATCTTTTTTATAGTATGTATTTAATCTTTTTTATAGTATGTAATCTTTAGTATAGTATGTAATCTTTAGTATAGTATGTAATCTTTAGTATGTAGTATGTAATCTTTAGTATAGTATGTAATCTTTAGTATAGTATGTAATATTTAGTATGTAGTATGTAATCTTTAGTATAGTATGTAGTAAGTAATCTTTAGTATAGTACGTAGTATGTAATCTTTAATATAGTATGTAGTATGTAATCTTTAGTATAGTATGTAATCTTTAGTATAGTATGTAATCTTTAGTATAGTATGTAATATTTAGTATGTAGTATGTAATCTTTAGTATAGTATGTAGTAAGTAATCTTTAGTATAGTACGTAGTATGTAATCTTTAATATAGTATGTAGTATGTTATCTTTAGTATAATAGGTAGTATGTAATCTATAGTATAGTATGTAGTATGTAATTTATAGTATAGTATGTAGTATGTAATCTTTTGTATAGTATGTATTTTGTAAACTTTCGGAAATCAAATAAAAAGGATTTCAAGCTTAGCATGAACCCTTATAGGTAATTTTTTTTCTTAACTGGAACCACAGAGTTGTTATTTTGGAATTGATATACAATGTTTATACTGAAGGAAATAGATATATTACACCTTTTCGTTGATACCAATACCTCATTTTTGCTAAAAATGTACACACAACCATTGCGCTTGTATAGCCAGTGATATGCCAAAACATCTAGAACCGCAATTTTAGTTGAAACAATTTTTATGATATGAGTGCCTCAGTAGTAGTATTATATAAAAATAGTATTATATTATTATAATTATATTAAAATATTAATATATTATAAAATACTGAATTTTTAATTGGAAATAATAAAATCAATTTAGCAAACATACTAAAAACATCTTTTGTAAAGTTCCAATTTATGGAAAAAAATTATTAATTACCCAAATTTTGCAAGAATATTTCTATGACCTGAATTCATTCATTATAGCCCATAACTTTTATCCAGAGAAATGCTTTTAGTCTAGATGAGGACTGAATTTTATACATCAAACCCAAAACTTATGTGAGGGAGGATTTGGAAGATTTTTGTTCAAGGGAATTATGTTCAGTAAAAATGTATGGTAGAAACAACGTTTTTTTTTAGAACGACGTTTCGTAAAATTCAAAACCATTTTTACTCTAAACTACTCATTTATTGTGACTTTTACCAGTTTGTTAAATAAGGACATTTGGTAGTACTCATAAATAATACGTCAATACCAGATCTCGAAAAAAAAATATGTGTAACCTGTTTAAATAAAGCATGCTAATGTATAAACGGATAAATGCGTATTGCGTCCTTTACTTCACACAGATATTTTAAAGTAAATATTTTATATTATTGCATCTAAATGCTTATAAAATGTCATACAAACCTTTGTTAGAAATCATATTGCGACTTACAATCATTCGAAAACTTTTGCATTTACCATTTCCTGAAAAATATTGAACAAAGCAGAAGTGAACAATGAAAACTATACCGAAATAGTTTGCACGGCTCGAATTCTCTTATGAAACGTTCTAGTCAGATTAAAACTGAATACATTTACAATTTCAAAGCTTTATGTTACCCACTGAAAATTTTAAATTGCAATTTTGACACCGAAAAATACGGATTCTTGTGAATTTCACTTTTTAACTTTTAAAAATACAATTTAATTAAATGAATAATCACTCAACTATATTTTTTGGCATTTGTTAAATTAATGAAAATGTCAACGTATGTGATTTAAATCCATTTCCCTTATAAAAGTGTAATAAATGCAATGGTTTAAAACATATACATATATTTAATATTACAAATAAAAAGTCTGAGTCGCATTATATCTTTAACCCTCTTATAAAAACATCCGCCTTATTGTTGTGTATAATTATGAGACAAAACAAGTTGTGATCTCAAATAACCAAGCCAACTACAATAAGAAATCTACATACTTCACCCTCGCGCCAGCCTGCTTCCAAAAAACCCATTCTGCTTTCCATTCTTCATAATTACTGGATGCATGTTTCGGCATGTATATATCAAATATAGCTTTGCTGAACTTTTTTTTTTCTTAAAGGGTAATAAATGTAATGGTTTAACACATATAAGCAATCTAGTTTCAAAACCAGATAGATTATTTTTGACAAATTTTTCAAGAGAAACAAGAAATTAAATAATTGTATTATTAACTAAAGAATTTTTGTCTTATTTTACACATTGGTATTAGATAGATACAGATCTTAACCAAATTTTAGCTCTGTATAAGTATTACTTCGAGAGATAAAAAAAAATTTTGGATTTATCTGATTTTGCAACTAATCTATGGGATCTTTCTGTTTCTCTAACAAAGCTGTGGGATGTGTAACTAGACTACTGCGGTGGTGCAATCGGTGCGATGTAGCCTACGCACAAGTTAAGGTGTGCATACACACTAGGAAATACGAAAATATGCCAATTTTTCTTTTTAATTGTTCTACAGTATTCCCCAATTCATTTTTTTCAGATGATACCAAGATTGAATAAATATTACAAAAACTTTTTTATTTACAAAGGGATATTCTAGGGCCCTACTTACTATGGGAATATGTTTTGTAATTTTTACACTTAATTTCTAAAGAACTGTAATTTTACCATATGTCCCTTTACTTCAAACATGTTAACTCAAGTTTGCTTAAACTTTTTGAGAAAATTATTTTTTCATTCAATTTTATATTAGTTGTGACATGGTATGACCTTCCGTTATAGCGATTTGTTAAAAAAAAATTTTAAAGAATTTTGACATTGAAAAATTTGAAAAAAAAATATTTGTTTTAGGGACTTTGGAGGTAAAAAAAAATGTTTGGAGGTTCATAACATTAAGAGAGATACTGCGAGTACTTTCCAATAAAAATTATGCTTCTAGAATAATTACAAATTGCGTATTATAATTTGAAAAACATGCTAATTAGCTTATAAAATGCTAATCAGCTAATTAGCATTTGAGCTTATTTAAAGATTTTATAATGAGTCATCATAATTTTTAAGATGTTTTCATACAACGAAAAAACTAGATTTTTAAGTTTATAAATAACAAAAATATTCAAGTATGTACCCACACCTTATATCTGTTTTTGCAACTGATTTCTTTACTAATTTGGTTTTCCAAATAAACACTACTTTCCAACAGAGAAATTAATAATTTCCTTGCTGTGGATTGTTATGACTTCACCTACAGGTAGATCTGTAAGAAAACTTAAACTAAATGACATAATCTGAAAATGGAAAACATTGATATATAAAGGGTTTGCTACAAAAAGGATTAGTTCCAACCTAGTGGAATTTGGAGTTACATGTGATATCTTGTGGTACAAAAATGTGTTCGTTTGGTACCAGCAAGATGTAACTCCAATCGTTAGTTCTCGCGTTACTCAAGAAATCGAGCTGTATGTCTCATTAGTTTGTTGAAATATAAAGGTAGCTCCTGGAGCTACCGCCATTTTTTCCCAAACGACTGACCTGCTTTGCTTACATGAAGATTCTACATTACTTATAAATAGTAGAGTTTTTGGTTCTTTTACTTTTTGTGGGTCTACGATGGAATACAACCAGACAACGCAGCAGTTGAGCCGGACATTACAAAGGGGGAGTGTTATGATTAAAAATGTAATTTCCTGTTTTTAAAGCAAAGTTATATCTTATATTTCAATTGAAGTTTTCTTTAAATAAATTGTACTTTTTTTTTAAATATTTTTCATATAGGTAGACAGGGCATCTATTTGGTTGCAAGAAAGAGGTAGCTCCAACAATCCAACATGTGCCACGTCATCTGGAAGATACATTTTTGATTGAAAATACTGTTATAATATGTAGGAACAATTAAAAAGATATCTTCACATAACTTGGAATTTTGAATATTCAAAGTTTTTTACAGTTTTCTGCAAACTTAAATAATTGGAGCTACCTCCTTTTTACAGCAAACCCCTCATATCCGGTTCTGAAACGAGACTGCTACTAATATACATTTATATAATACTACAAAAAAAACTTTAGTATGTGGTACATTATATTTTTAACCCGCAACAACAACATCCGTTTCATAAATGTTTATAATTGATGATGTGGGTACAAGAACAAGGCAGCTCCACTCTTTTCTGATTTGCACTTTTTCACTTATTCCTATAAAAATTCACTATTCGATTAATTTAAGAACCGACAGCTCTAAGCAATGGCTTTAGAACACCGTTAGAGATATAAAGGAAAAGGAGCTTTTATTTTGTATAATACGATTCAAGAATCGTTCAGTGTATTTCATCCTTCCTGAATAATTTCTAAAACTGGAGCTGCCTTGTTCTTACCCCCAAGTCTGTCATCAGGTTACTAAAAAAGTTATGATATCAAGTGACCAAGCCAACTACAATTGGGAACTCAACATCTTTTACCCTCTTGCTAGACTTCTTCCACAGAACAGCTACACTTTCATTTTTGAATTAAAAATGCATACATGTCGGTCGGCATGTGTACATAAAATACAGCTTTGTCGATTGATATGAATACATAAAATATAATATGGCCGTGCTGCATGTATACAAGGCATGCTTAGAAATAAATATACAAGCAAACTACAAGTTTTGCAAACCGTGCAAATTTCACAATGTATATACTTATCACGCAGTATGGGTCTGGTTTTAAGTACTTAAAACTTTAAATGATGCTTAAATTTTACCTTCAAAAACAAGGTTTGTTAATCGAATGTTTCCAAATTAAGTTTGGTCAGAACATTTAAATCTGACACACGCTCCATATATATTTTGATAAATAACAGTTTGTAAAGAACTTATCTAGAAGTAAATTCATAATATATTTCAACTACACAAAAACCCAATGTATTCCTTATAACACATTGCTACCTAACAATAATTACAAAACTCCACAAATTTGTTTTCTCCTTACAGATCTCATCAATTTAAAAAATATGAAGAGCGATTAATCACTATCGGTTCTTTAGATTTTTTGCCATTTTTCCATCAAGGAACAAAGACCATATCTGAACAAATGCCTAGAGGGTTTTTTACTACGATACAATTTCATCACCTACTGCTTTCCTGTTCTCTTTTCTTTGTAATGCTACACTTTAAAGGGAATTTTTTTTTGTCTAGCGGCCGAAAATTGCGTATTTTTTAAGAAAATCGAATAAAAAATTACTTGGTAAAACGTAGCATTCTTCCTGCATATTTATTTCTAGATTTTTTTTTAACCCCCTGAGGAATGCGCAAATTTTGTGTTATTTGGTTTTCCTTGCAAATGTGTTTAATTTATATTTCCAATACATTCCTTTAGTTTTAGTAAATAATTATTATGTATAAATAATTATAAATAAATATAAATTAAAAATAAGTAGAAATTTTAAATAAGTAGAAATTATAAATAAGTATAAATTATAAATAATTATAAAATATAATTATAAATTATATTTATAAATTATAATAATAAATTCTAATTTATAATTATAAGTTATAATTATTAATTATAATGTATAATTATTAATTATAATTATTAATTATAATTATTAATTATAATTATTAATTATAATTATTAATTATAATTATTAATTATAATTATTAATTATAATTATTAATTATAAGTATTAATTATAAGTATTAATTATAATTATTAATTATAATTATTAATTATAATTATTAATTAAAATTATTAATTATAATTATTAATTATAATTATTAATTACAATTGTTAATTACAAGTATTAATTATAATTACTAATTAAAATTACTAATTATAATTATTAATTATAATTATTAATTACAATTATTAATTTTAATTATTAATTATAATTATTATTATAATTATTAATTATAATTATTAATTATAATTATTAATTACAATTATTAATTATAATTATTAATTACAATTATTAATTATAATTATTAATTATAATTATAAATTATAAATAAATATAAATTATAAATAAGTATAAATTATAAATAAGTAGAAATTATAAATTATTATAAATTATAATTTTAAATTATAAATAAGTGCAAATTATAAATAAGTATAAATAATAAATAAGAATAAATAATAAATAAGATTATAAATAAGTATAAAATATAAATAATTATAAAATATAATTATAGAAGATATTTATAAATTATAATAATAAATTATAATAATAAATTATATTAATAACTTATAATAATAAATTATAATAATAAATTATAATTATAAATCATAATTTATAATTAAAGTTATAATTAAAAGTTATAATTATTAATTAAAATTATTAAATGTAATTCTAAATTATAATTCTAAATTATAATTCTAAATTAAAATTTAGAATTATAATTAATAATTTTAATTAATAATTATAACTTTTAATTATAAATTATGATTTATTATTATATTTTATTATTATAATTTATTAAACATATAATAAATTAAAATTATAATTATAGATCATAATTATAAATTTAAATTATAAATTATAGTTATAAATTATGCATATAAATAATAAAAAAGATAGCATTCCCTGGACAGCCGTGCCTGAGGATGTAGGTTCGATTCCCGGTAAGTCTTCGTTGTAATTGTCCATATTTATTGTAAGTGATTTATGATGGCAGCCTATGAAGGCAAGCAGTTGTTTCTTTTATTTATTGTACTTATATTTGAGTAGATATATTTTTATAAAATGAAACTTATGTATTCAGAGCTATGATAAGCATGGAATATAACCAAAAATGAGTACATTTTACTTATTTTTGAGTAAATATTTTTAACAGTGTACGTGTGGTATACTGAGACAAATATTCAACTTCACGTGTAACTTTTTTATTTTTATAATTATCCACACATACAGTGAAAGGAACACACTAAAGAACACCTCTTGAAAAAGAACAGGAAGAGGTTGTGACTGTTTCATAAGAAAAACTTAAATATCAAATATGTTCCTCAAATGCAAATAATTAACATTTATTTTACCTTCTAAATAAGTAATAAATAATAAAATTAAAATCTTAATAATAAAATAAATGTTTCAGTTTCTAACAAACAAGGATGTTCGGCAACTTAAGTAAACAAGTATTTTATTACTTTTTCTTATATAGGCCTAAAACTATAACTAAAACTATTTCATCCTCTATATTTTAATAAATGTAATTATGCAAAATCATCTTACCTTTATATTTCCAAAATGATGCAATTATAAACTACATTTCTTACAAAAAATTTCAAAAACTTAGTTTTAGTCGAACGCCATTATTCGACTGACATTTACCATTGCCCTAGTGGTTCGATATTAGAAAAATATTGAAACGTGAATATTGCACTCTTCCAAGGCATCTGACCTTGGCGATGTGATATCATTTAATTCAATTAACATGCACGACATGTTTACTATAGCTACACTTTCTATTTCATTGTGATATCTTTAATTACTATTATAGTCTATGCATATAATTTAATCTGTGCATGCATTATACCCATTACAAACAATAATTTAATATCTAAGAATTTAGTATTTTAATATGTAATGTAGTTTGGTTTGGTTTGGTTAATTAACGACGCACTAGAGCTGCACAATGGGCTATTGGAGACGGTTCGGGGCTTATCTCGAAGGAAAGTCCCGGTTGCGATGCCTCGTATTTTTTAACCATGGTCAGATGACGAGGACAACACTTGAGCTGGCACCCAACGCCTTCAATAGACGTCGGGACTTTGGACCCCGATCAGATTTATCGTGCACAAGTCCCGTATACACGCCGTTAATTTTGTGTGGATATTCTGGACGACATTCTAGTATTTTGGTAGCGAAGTTGGCAACCCTTCGATCGCAATATCACTACTTTTTACTATTCTTTAGTCTAGTCCATTGTAAGGTTTTGAACCGGGGACCCTTGGATTCCCAGCTGACGCCTTAATCCACTCGGCCACGGAGGCCCTCTTAAGAGAAAGTAGACGAGAAAAAAGAGTACCTGGGTACTTGTCAAATAAGCGATATATTCCTAAATTAAAGTAAGGATATCATGACGTCAGTGGCATAGAAGTGTCGCTAAGGGTCTTATGTGAATATTTTCCATAAGTATCTCGTAGTGGAAAGATATACCAAAATCATTTAGCATAGAATATGTAAAACTCTTTATACTACATCTCCCCCTCCACTGAACTCCTTTCTCTTTAAAAAATCCACATGCCAAAAATTAATTTAATCTTCAAGAAGAGATTTATTCTTTTCTCAGCAAAAAACCCGTTTCCACTGTCAAAATTAGATATTTAAAAATTGATTAAATTCGATTATTATCATAGCTCCAAATACATAAGTTTCATTTTTGAAAAATGCATGTACTCAAAAATGAGTAAAAAGAGTAATAGATTGCTTACATATACTGCCTTCATAAATCACTTTTAATAAATATCGATAATTGCAACTTAGACATACCGGAATTTGAACCCAGGTCTGCAGCACCGCAGTCCGGTACACTATACGTTAAACTACCAGAGAGACAGTAATAAGTTTTAAACAGAAGTAATGTTAAAAAGGTGTGCCAAAAGAATGGGAAGTAAGATAATTGAGTTGTTCTATACCTCAGTTTCCATTTAAGCAATTGGCATCAAATAATGTGAATAACCATTTTCAGAACAGCATCCTGAAGTGTGTCAGATAGGTTTGTTAAAATGACTTTCACAGAAGCGGAGATTAGCAATATAAAATCCCATTTTTCATTTTTGAGAAAATACGGTTACTTAAATAGATTCAAGTACGCCATCGCCCATGACGACGCAATTGTACTTAAAAAGAAAAGAGTTGGTAAGAAGTTATAAACAGCAGTTATTTTAAAAAGTGTGCCAAAACAAATGGTAAGTAAGATAATTGAATTGTAATAAATCAGTTTCCATTTAAGCAATCGATATCAAATAATGTGGAAAACCATCTTCAGAACAATTATTTAAAATGTGCCAGATCGCTTTGTTATGATGGCTTGAACAAAATCTGATATTAGTAATATTAAATCACACTGTTCATTGATTTCAATAGTGTTAAATATAGGTACTCAGAATGAAATAAAATTTACTCATTTATTAGTACATTCGATTCTTATCTCGGCTCCAAATACATCAGTTTCCATTTTTAAAAAAACGTGTACTCAAAGATGACTAAAATGAGTAAACATTTATAAAAAGAACTGATGCTTTATTATATAGGCTGCCTTCATAAATCTCTTTAAATAAATATCAACAGTTACAACCAAGACCTACCGGTAATCGAACGTATATCCTCAGGCACCGCACTCCAGTGCTTTATCCGTTAAACTACCAGGATGACTTTAAGAAGTTATACACAGGAGAAAAGTGAAAAAGATGTGCCAACAGAATGGGAAGTAAAATAATTGAATTGTAATAAATCAGTTTCCATTTAAGCAATCGATATCAAATAATGTGAAAAATCTTCAGAACAATTATTTCAAATATACCAGATCGCTTTGTTAAAATGGCGTGAACAGAAGCTGAGATTAACAATATTAAATCACACTGTTCATTTTTGAGAAAGTACGATAACTTAAATTTGAGTACGTCATCGCTCATTTCCGGTGTAATTGTACATAAAAAACAAGTACGTCCAGGTACTCATTTTTAAGTAAATTTTTTACAGTGTTGTAACGTCTTTAAAATCGTTTGCATGTGCAAGATGTGTATGTAGCCATAACGAAACCGTAACCGTAACCGTAACGAACACTTAACAAAAACCTGAGTCAAGAGACAGCGTTGGCGGGGATTCATTTACATAAAACTCTTAAACGTCTTTCTAGGAACGACACACACTGTAATAATCCTGCATAGATATGTCCGGAATCCAAAAAGGTTCTACGCATCTGAGTTTGATGTTACATGCTATAAACCCTGCGTCCGTATCTGTTGACACAGTCTAAATCATATGTTAAAAATGAAAAGTAATTCCACAAATATAGTCAAATAGTTTCTAATATATTATTTATTTTTTTACATTGTTAAAGAAATATATGCATTTAATACTTAAAGTATATTTGAATTGAAAAACACGGCACTTTCCTCTGTGAGGATATTGAGACATTCTCACTGTCTGGGATCCAAAAGGTGCTAGCCAAAGTTAATGGGTATGCCTGCAGGTGCGTACAAGTAAGTGCATTCCCCTTTTGCTACATATGAATCTACTAAAATATTTCCTTTTGCCTGTAATGAAATTAAAAATAATTGTATTTAAATGTTTAGCTGTAAGTAATAAATAAATAGAAGGAACAAATCAAAAGAAAATATTCACTATCCCACTTCATAATAAATCCCTTTCTTATTTGGTTATAAAATCGGAAAAATGTTTTAATTTTAAAGGCTCTCATTTTATACAGTGGCGGCCCGTGGTCGAAAGTGTTAGTGCAGACGAAACCATGTAAGTCCTCCCCCCCCCCCCTCTATTTTCCACAAACCATACATGAACGGAAATTCTTTATTATTTACTACTCACATCAAAGTTTCCTTTAAATTTTTACGGAATGATAACATGCGAAAATAAAATAAAAAACATTTTTTTTAATTAAAGCAATCCTCCTTTGTTTTAAACATGCAAATCGGTCAATTTTAATATTAACTTGAATAACGAATAACAGCAGGACCATAATGGTCCTGATACAACAGAATAACAGTAAATTTATCACGAAAACCATTTCCGTTTGAAGATATTCTCGTAAGTTATCGTTTCACCCACCCATCCCCGCCAAATCAGCTTATCGAATCTCAAGGGCAGTTAAAATAAGAAAATTCATTTCGGCAGTACATTCTCACAAATGCAGTACATTAGCATGGGGGGAGGGGGTCTCCATACTACGTAGAGGTTGCCATGGCAACGATTCAGCCGATTTCGAATTTCGCTTTTTGGCTGCAGTTTTAATTGAATGGAGTTTTTTCCCCTCCTGAATTGTGCATTACGGTAACAGGCTTGCTATTTATCGGAGAATTTGTTTATTACCGTAGAAATTTCATTTTCAATTCTAATCATCAAACAAGAAAATTAGTAAAAATATCTTATTTTACTTTTAAAATACACTAATAAATTTAGGTGCAGCCCGCCTGTACTTGCTGTAGTGCACGAGCCGCGCCACTGATATCTTAAACGTTTCAAACTGTCTATTAAACTTTTTAATAACGTATTAAACTAAAACAATCAGTATATAAGAAATGCATAAAACATTAAAATCGCAAGTTATTAACAAATCTTACCTTAACGTGCTGCCTATAATAAAGTTAAGATTATGTAAAAGTTTTAGATTATCGAAAATTACACTAAAAATTTTTTAAGTTTCACTCTGTTACGTGTTTAAATAAAAAAAATTCATAATTTATGAGTAAAATAGCATTTACAGTTTCATTTGCAATTTACAAAAATTACTTAGCATAATTTAATGAATTGTATTAATTTGTATTAATTTAATGAATTTAATGTATATTTCGAAAAATGCAAAGAATAAGTTAAAATTATCTTTTATTAATTTCCGTTTCCATATATTTCCATTAGGATAAGGCGTGGTAAAACGGGTTTTAAAACTCAATTTTTGATGAACCAAGCACAATTTCTCACTGGAAAAAAAATCGTAAAACTACAATTCTTTTACAGAAACTTTCACTTCTTTATTGAAAACTTAACAATATATTTTTATTTAATGTTTTTCTAAGGTCACCTACCTTAATTCATAGACAGAGCAAAATGTTTTTTTGTACGATTCATGGAATTTATCGTGTAAACGTAATTATAAAAAAGTTTAGTAAAATTAGTAACTTGAATCAAATAGAATGAATAACAACTTTCAACTTTTAAAAACTCAGTATATTTGACTATCTACGGAGTACTTTTGTAACAGTTTATTGCAAAAGCAAAATTCCTTATCAACTACTCTCTTTGGATTCCGTTCATTTAAATTTTCAGTTTTTATTCGAAATATTTTGGAATAAAATTGATGTTCTGAAAAAAAGATAAATATGTGGTACACACTTGGAAACGCTACTCTCTTACTCCAATGTAAAAGTTACATTTACATAAAGTTGAAGAAATATTATATTTTAAAATTGTTCCAGCTTATGATTTTTAAAAAAATTATGATGTAAAAAAAGAAACCACAAACTCTAAAACTGTTCTCTTCTTATTGAAATCCATGATATTTTTTTTTCGAATTTCATATTATTAAGGAAATAAAAAACATACTTTTAATTTATTTTTATTTTAACTCATTAAACATAAATACCAACATACTAATATCGAATTTTATACTTACAAATAACTCGGCCATTTCTAAGCATTTTACAGATGTTTTATCTAAACAAACATCCTGAAAATTAAGATTAGTGCTTTATGGATCATGTCTTTCATAAAATGTAATATTTCAAGTTTCAAAAATAAGAAAATTATACAAAATTATATGGAAACTACCTGGATTCATGAGTATATCATCAGTACACGTAGAGTTTTATTTTAATTTCAATAAAAATAAAATAAATAAATGTTTTGTAAATAAACGACGTTGACACTCTGTTCAAGATTTCTTTGAAGTAATATATCTTTATTCCCAGATGGAATTGTAGTTACCCATTTTATATAAATATATTCTTTATGTTTAAAA